>VWZL01004072.1:387-44350 GCA_013396915.1 Stercorarius parasiticus
ATCCCTTGACCAGCCGTCCCAGGGTCTTGAAATCTTTCTTCATTGCCCTTGGACTTCTTTTTGTTACCTCGTCGCTGCCTACCTGAAAGATCAAAAGCGGGTAATAGTCTGAGGGCCGTACCAGGGAAGGAAGCATCCTCTTCACGTCCTTGACCCGGACCCCAGGGAGGCAGCAGACCTCCCTATGTACTGGGTCCGGCCAGCATATTGGGCCTTGTGCTCCCTTCAGTAGGGAGTCACCTATGACAAGGACCCATCTTTTCTTCTTTACTGCAGAGGTTTTGATGCGGGGGGAGGTCTGACTAGACCTCGCTGACACCTCCAAGGTAGGAGAACTATCGTGCTTGTCATCATCCATGTTCCTTTGCAGAGCACTGTACCTGTTACTTAATGGCACCCAGGAAGGTGGCATAGCTGCCAGGCAGTCCTGAGTGCAGCGCCTGTTGCGCCCAGCAGGACCTTCCTGCCATTGCCCCCTGTCCTCCAGGTTACCACCGTCAGTTGTGGTGACAGAGGATAGGGAGTTCTCTGTTGCAGGAGTTCTGTCTGCCTGCTGGGTTTCTGTTGTGGGATGCAGGATTCTGCTCCAAGTATCTATCTCCCTCTCTCATTCCCTGATGCTCCTCAACCTACTTACCTCCTCCGTGAGCTCTGTCACTAGTCACAGGAAATCCTCTGCCTGGGCACATCTCCCACAGGCGTGCCCATCACTGCTATCCGACACCAGCATAAGAGCAGGGCACACCCTACAGCCTGGTGTCTGTGTGGCAGCAAGTTCCCACAGGAGCTCCGTCCGAGAGGCTGCATCAGAGCTGGGGGTTGTGGAGCTCATGGATGCCACGGTCTGCTTGCGAGTAGTTATATGTAAAACTATATACACCAATATACTTGAGTTTTAAAAAATAATTAGAATAATCTGGAAGACAACAAACAAACTCGATGAGTGTTTTAGATAATCAGTGCCTGTTATTTTCAATCTGAACATAATTCTAGAAGTCCTGGACCAAGTAAGTGTTAGACACATGGAACAGATACATATTTATGTAAATCATAATCTTTGTCGTGACCTTTTCAGAGTTCAGGTAAAGTAAGTATCTTTGGTTTCATATCCAGGTACTGTGTAACTATTTTTGGGAAACTTGTAGACATCTTGAGAATTTTTGTTAGGTACAATTTTCTGAAACCACACAAAAGGTCTTCAGAATTGACCATCTCTGGATGCACAAGTACTCCGATGTTTGAGTAAAATGTTTGGAAGCAGAATTGACACCTCTCCCTCTTAAAGCCCGTGTTCTTTCGCTCATCAGAGTGGTGATGAAGACATGGTGCAGTTTGCCACATTGCTAATTCCATTTATACAGTTACAAACACAATTTATTTCTAAAGATTTTTAAATACCTTGCAAACTGAATATTCTCTTGCTGACACAGTAGATCTGAAACCTGGAACAGCAGAATCCATACAATGAGTGAAGTGAGGTTAACCAGACCAGACATATGCGTGGTGAGGAGGCAGCTCCAAGGTCAGGCAGGGAAGTCTGAGTGAGGGTTGACATGGCACATGGACAGGCTCTCTTATCCCTTTAGCATAGCCCAGCAAGGGCCAAGAGGAGAGGTCTAAGCCCAAACACAGCTCCTGAGGCAAGCCTTCTCAGCTTCTTGACCAGCCCTTTCCAACAGCCAAGCTGTTTTCACAGGAGTCATACCCATGGTCACATTGCTAGGCTGTGCCAGGGTGGACCTTAACACAGCAGCTAGATCCCTGGGAGGAGGGGGGCGGGCTACAGCGTCCACTGGTGCACACAGGACACCAACACGCAGAGCAGATCGTGCCGGTCTGCATGTCCTTATTCCTAAATAAACCAAACACAGCTGCAGCTTGCAAGCTAGGCTCCTCAGATAGCTCTCCTGTCAGGTGACATCAAGTCTTGGGAGCCTTCAGGGTTGTGGTGGGGTTCTGGGGTTAGGTTACCCTGCTTTCCTCTCTCCAAACCCGCACCAGTGCCCCCCCATTACAGCAGAGCAGCAGCTCTCCACTTGCCTGGCCCCGAGGCTGTGGCTCGAGGGGCATTTGCTGGTGCTCCCCGTCCCCAGAGGAGGCTCCTGCTAGCTGCACCACCTGGATCGCTATTTAAAAAAAAAAAAAGGCAATTGATATTTATGATTGCTGCTGATTTCCATTGAGAAAACTAGTGTAACCTTCAAATTCTTGCTGGTGTTTTTTGGGAAACTAGTTGTTTTCAAAGTGCTTTGTGTGCTGGTTGTTATTCACACCAGATCGCCATTCAGAGAGGCGTTACTTGTGTCTTCTCTGGAGCACGTTTGCTGAAATTCATCTGAGCTGATGCCTATCTCAAGGTACATGCTGGTCAGGAAGATAAAACTTCTCAGTTTGTGGATACATATTTCACAGCAGATTTGATCATGATTGTGAATACAGTTGCCATCCTTTTAGTGAAAAGATCTAGCTGTCTGTCTAGCTGGCAGAAATGCTAAACCAGAAATCATATCCTTGGAAAATAACCTTGACTGTCGTGGCTGAAAACTTACCTTTAGGGAGCGGATGAATTCAATTGATGAGGACTTCTTTAAAGAGCATATATGCAGAACAGAGATTTTGTTCTTTTTTTTCCAGGACCTTGCAGTGGTAAAAGGTGAAGTTTCCCAGAAAATGAACAGACCACTTCAGGGTTCAGCAAAGAGCCAAGTGAATAACGAGGCATAACTCCTTCCCACTGCTTTTCTAAGATGCTCTTCTTTATTAATTTGAAGGGAATCCTGGAACAAGGCCTGTTGATGGGCACTGAACACAGATACGGCAGGGAAAGACTGGATTCTTGCATTTTTGTGAAGTTAAACCTTTTTTTTTTCCCCAAACAGGTGGACATAAGATATTTTAAGAATTCAAATTTTAAATATAAATAAAACTAAATTGTGTTGACTTCTAACAAGTCCGGGGTGAACTAGGGGAAGATGTAGTGAGATTTGAACATTGTAAAAATAACAACAAAAATTCCACGTCTTGGAGCAGTTCTTCAGAACCGGGAAAGAAAGGATGCGGAGGAAATTATTAATATAAAAATGCTAGCCCTTAAGATCTGAGTACACAGGGAAAATCCAGGATTAAGTAGGTAATTTGCTGCAGTCTGTTTTGGAATGTCTTGCTGTTTCTCCACCTGAGCTCTCACGTTTGTATTTCCTTATCTCACACATCCCAGTCGAGAGCAGGTCATCCGAATCCCTGTGTACACCCTTGCAGATAAGCTCATCTGGGCTAGTTCTAGCCACTCTCCGCCCTCTGTCTGAAAGGCAAAACAGTGGCTAATTTTGCCACTTTCTGCAAAGTTTAATGCAGACATCATAATTAAGGCTCTTCCTTTACTTTCCCTCATTGCCCATTGGGCCTGGAAAGGTGATAATCATGAGTAACTTGCTGAACAGAAAGCAGAGAAATAGTTCAAAACACGAGAGGTGGAATTAATATGCTGACAGGCTCTGTCTGCCAGATGATTTCTTGTAGTGAACCCAAAACAGCCCAAACCACTGAAACCTCTGTAGGTACTTTCACTCCCTGCTTATTTCTCTTCGAGCGTCCAGAGAAGGGAGAGTTTCCTTTTCTGGGTCTGACTGCAGGGACAGGGCACGGCGTGGTTGTCACGTGGACCGTGGTACTTCACTGGAAAAACTGAACCTAGCTAATACAGCTAACGGTGGGCATGGAGACAAAGCCTTGCTTTCAGCTAATGGCCCTTGTCCTTTGCAAAACCCTCTTGAATCACCATCTGAGTGTCCGTCATTTGGTTTATTTTATCAGAGGCTGTCCTCTCATAAAATTCCCTCTAGAAATCTTTCGTGGTTTTAAAATTATGAAATACATTCCTAGTGTTGAGAGAAGAGAGGAAGGGGTTGCACTTTTATTTTTTCTATTTCATATGCAGTCCTGAAATTGAAGCCCTTATGCATAGGAAGCATCTACCTGCTCTGGCATCCACTCTTCCAGTCCCATTTCATCACCAGCGGATAAATCGGTAACATTTCCCTTTCTGCAAATTACAGGATGAGAGAATACAGTAATTTTTTTCCTGAGTAAGCTTACTCCTCTGAGAAATCAGGGTTTGGTTTCCTACTTAGGGCAGTGTTTGCAATCTGTCACTTCAACACGGCTATCTTGACAAGGCATCAGCATTGCTTTCCGGTGCCTGTGTGAAGCTGCACAATCACAGTGGTACAGTTTTTCCAACTACGCAGCAAATCACTCCTCGGGCTTGCAGAATCTGTTGGAGGTGGTGTTGGGGTGGATGTTCTGTCTTGGTCAAAAACTGCCTTCTCTGCAGGTCAAGCTGCAAAGAGTCTATGACTGTCACCACTGTTAGGGGTTTGTTGCAGGTTGTACAATGATTTTCCTCCACAGAATGATTCGTTTGCCATAATCAGTTGCCATCCACTTCAATTTGGCACGTTTCTGTGTCAATACTTTTCTGAATTGTTGCTAGTTCCCAAACTAGTACTAGTTTATTCCATCCAGTATGAGAAGAATAGGAAATATGAGTAAGCCACGACAGGGACAATCACAGGAGTCTTTGTAACTCCGAAAGTGGCAAATTAGCAGTCTGCTGATGCAGAATCTGTTTCTCACCCAAACCAGAGAGAGTTTCACAATAATGATAATTTTTTTTTTTAAATTCTATTAGAATAATAGAGAATTAGAGAAAAACTCTACATATCTGTGAACATGTGGAGAGCTGGGCAGTTCAGTGCACAGGCTTCTTTCTTTATGCTGATGGACATTTTTGTTTTGCTGATAACATAGACTGGTTTTAAATATTTCAATTCTTCCATAAACCTTTTTTAGCTGGCCTTAGGATATCATTTGCAGATAACATAGGAGCTGAGAGAGGTGGACTATGTAACACTGCTACTTTAAGGCTGTCATATGCAGCAGATACACTGCCCAAGCCAGGAGTGTCACTGAATGTTGCTGCAGTCTGTGTTCAGCTCTGAAAACTGTGTTTCCTCTGTCCTTTCTGTCCACTTCACCTTGCCAAGACCCATTTTTATATTTCACTGGGTTGAACCTGCTGCAGAGTTAGATTATCATCTCTCTATAGTAACAGTTAAAAATAATTTCAGATTACTTTGATTTTCATAGACTCATAGAATAATCCATGTTGGAAGGGACCTCGAAAGATCGTCTGTCTGACCTTTTGTAAGGTATCTTTTTTCCCACTTCTGATCTAATTTTACCATATTTTTTCTTAAACAGAACTCCAGATGAGCACAGAGACTGGTTAAACTCAGTTACGCATTTCCTCAGTGGACTAGCAATGCTTTTCCTTCTTGGGTATTGCTGTACAGCAACGTGGAAGGGGAATGGGTTGATATCCTCCAGTCATTCCGCCCCTCCACAGGCAAACTGAATGGGATTGGGAGAATGATTCCTGGTTATTAACCAGAAGCACCTTAGACCTCTATGCTGGAAGAAGCTCGTAGGTTATGTCTTAAGTGACACAGAGAAAGAGCTCTTAGCTCTTGGTGCATATCCTGGCTACGTCTTAAACCTGCACTGGGGTAGGACTCATCTGCCTTGCTTTCCAAGGGAAGGAAATAATGGCACGTAAGCCCTATGGTCTAGTCAGGCCCCTTATCTGGAAAGCTGGTGGACCAGGACCTTTGGACATCACATACATTCTTTACGGTCCATATTTAGTCATAAAATCTCTTGAAGCTTAAGCTTCTCCTCTTTATTCCCCATGGTATTCCTTTGCACCAATCAGGGTGACTGGCTTGGGTTTTTTTCAGCTTTTCTTCCATCTTTCATGATCTTGCATCATCTTCTTCACGGCAAAAATATTTCCCTGTCCTGTTGACCTAAAAGGCAGTAGCACCCCCAGACTCCCCAACAGCCTAGGTCCCAAAGCTGCTCTATCCCATCTTTTTTCCTCTGGAAACTATGACATGATTTTTCCCTTGAATGAAGAACAATTTGTTTGCTAACATCCAATTGTGTATAATTTGTTTCACCTGACCCACATCTCCTTTCTTTTTTCTCTTTTATTCTTACAATACAGAATAACAACAATCTAGCTTATTCTCAACTTTGGTGCCCTGTCTTCCTCCATTTAACCATCTGCTTCCTGAACAGAGTAGGGATTGTGGCCATAAGCACATCTCTTTTCTTACGCTTAAACTATTCTTACTTTTCTAGCTATTTTTGCACTGTGTAGGCATTAGCTAAATGAGTTGCTATAATTCTTCTCCTAGGTACCTATTCCCTTTGTCTTAGAAACCACTTTTAGCTTGATTTTTTGTCTACTAAATATTATGAATCTTTCTTTAACCTCAAACAGACTAAACACAGAGCTGTGCTTACAGGGCTTGTGGCAATGGTCTTTCTCACTAGCGCTGCCTTCCTGTTATGGGATGCTATTACAAGGAAATTTTGAGTGTCCTCTCAAAGGCCTCTGTTTCCTGGTACTCACCAGTAAGTCCAAGCCCAGTTGAGAAAATATGTGCTGATTCACTGGCACTTCAGCCTGTAAATTCTCAATAGTACTGGGCAAGTTTTCTGCATCCTTTAGCTTTCTTGGTTCTCCCTAGACAGTTCTGGTTTAGAGCATTTCTCCCTGTACTTAAAACTGTCTGGCTGGACCCTGTTCCTCTCACATATGGGAAGTGGCTCCATAACTAACAGAAAGGGCAAGATCCCAGTCTGCGTCATTCAGTCTCTTCATAAGGCATAAATCCTTTGAGTGGCCCAAATGGGCATCCAGTGGCTCTCTTCCATTCTTCTCTCTTTATCTATCCTTTGATTTCTTCCCAGAGCTGATGTTTGTGATGTATTTTCTAATATTCTTGCTATAGCTCGTGTCTGTTAGCGAATTCCAGATCAACCAAAGTCTTTTTCTGTATACAGGAGAAACTCTTAGTCTGCAGTAGATACACAGATGCCTTTGCTTTGCTTACTGTTCCAGTTGGGAATTTTTATCAGCGCTTTGCTCTTACTTGCATTGTCCAATGCAGCCATTCCCTGGGGTTGTTTCTGTGGGATGTCCTCCTGCTTCTTCACCTTTATGGTTTCCCTTAAACATGCATGGCCATGCAGTCCCATCTACACACACACACGCGTGCATGCACACACACATACCCCCCGTATATCCCTCCACCCCAAAATACTCAGCATTGTTTTTTCTTTCAGAACATTTGAATACTTGCTATGCACTGTGCCTAGATTTTAACTAGAAACATGTTTTTCTCTGTCATCTTTAATGATGTGAATGGTGGTAGCTCTCTCTACTGATTTTAATGAATTTTAACCCGATTTGAAAATACTCTTTTCTTTAATTTACTTGAGAGAGTCAAAGCACATCGTGTTGGGACAGCTGCATTTGAAGCCTAAGTGTGAGTTTGCAGGTGGTCAAAACATCCTCTCCCCAGGTCAAAGGGAAGAGTATTTTACACTGAGAGTTGCAGTGAAAGTGGTAGAGTACCAAGGAGGTGGATGAAGGAGAGGTAAAGGTGTCTAAAGACACCATACTAGGCTCTGTAGATAATTTTTTCGGGAAGCAAAATAAGGCAGTGACTTGTCTACTGATTCAAAGATGATGAATATAAAGAAGTGGGTGGATAGATTTGTTTTAAAATGCAGAGGAAAAGTCAGTTTTACATCAGGATATAAATGAGAAGGTTTGAATATAAATGAGATGGCACAGTAAATGACAAGATATAAGAAGGGGAAGCTTTTTGCCAACGAAGGTAGCGTGTTTTGTTCTCTTAGTCTGGAGACTTGAGAGACTGAAAGAACAAAAATGTAAATGAGCACTTGGGGTTTAGCGATGGGTACAAACCACAGGCTGGAGTCGTGCTCAGGCTGGTGTAAATACAGAGGTACTGAACTGAAATTAGAAAAGCTGCATTAATACAAAGCTGATGAAAGTGAGAATCAGGCTCTGTATGAAGAGTCTGGCGTTCATCATGACAATCCGGGTTCATCCTGACAGCTGAAGGGTTCGTACTAGACAGGGATATTTAAGGTGGCAATGGAAGCAGTTCAGAAGAGACTGGTTTAGACTAGGAGATAATTTATCTAAACGTTGTCATACATTTTCTGGCTTACAGTAATTGCTGTAAACATTCCAGTAGTGAGTCAGTAAGTGACTGCCATGGCCAAGTTCATTATACAGAGATCTGGAACATCTGCTTGCACAGGCAAATTAGTGTGCGCGCGCACACACACACATCCCCCCTGTTGGTCCTATTGAGCTCCACAGAAGTGTTTGCCTGAATAAGAGGCTGGGAAAAGCAGTTTATTTTTTCCCCTCAAGTGTGATTTACCTTGTAGGGTGTTCTATTTAAAAACCACTGTTCTTTGTTTTTTCTTTCAAATGTAGTTTATGTGGAAAGACTGGTGGTGGAAGGAAGATGGTATCAGGCATGATATGACAATGTGACTCGTGCAAAATTCTGTTACACAAATAATCTATAATCAGGAATTCAGTTATTTCAAAGATTGTACTGAAAAACTGCAGCTTTTCTAAGGGAGGATTCTAATTCTTAGAACATCTTATAGATTTTTTTGATTGCCAGAGAAATTCTGGACAGAAGCAAAAAGCAAACAGCATAAAGTATGTGAGGTCTTGATTTCTGTGTTTGTGTTGGAAGCGTGGCTACGGACAGGAGGAGTGGATGTAAAAGTTATTCTCTCCAGCAAGAGAATATTCCTTTTCCTTTGTTCATGAAAAGGTTCTGTTGAGGAAATGGGAATAGAGCAGCCCCTCATGAAATCTCTTAACCTTTTTCTTAATCTTTTCCTCTTCAGTGATGTTCCTTCTCAGTTAAAAGAGACATAAGTATTG
Source organism: Stercorarius parasiticus (assembly GCA_013396915.1). NCBI lineage: Eukaryota > Metazoa > Chordata > Aves > Charadriiformes > Stercorariidae > Stercorarius > Stercorarius parasiticus. The sequence continues at coordinate 9,239 of VWZL01004072.1, forward strand.
TACTGTTGTGTACAGAAGATGTGACAGAGCAACCTGGAAGTCTACTTTTTGGGTAGGTTTACAGTCTACTGCAGTGTGGGTTAGTGAGACTTTAATGTACATGCATGAGATTGTATTTCCGTAAACATCAAGAGTTACTGTTCCACAAGGAAATTATTGACTGCGGGTTGCTTTGGTAAATATTTACCCTGAGGTCAATAAATCTTGATACTCATCTAGCAGAAGTCAATATCTACTTATTAGTATTATTTTGTAAAGAAAGATTATTTATAAGAATACAAGATAGCCAGGTGCAGGTGACAGACTGCTGATAAACATCTTGAAGATGTTAAATCAGAATTGTCATGCAATTGAAAGGTAAACTACTGATATCTAGAAGATAAAGTCTAGTTTTTAAAATATATCAACTACATATTGAAAATGTATCAAAACAAAGAATACAAGTCCTTGCACCTCAGGCATCCTTGAAAAGAGGGAATTACTTAGCCATTTATGTTTACCAAATAGAAAAAAATGGAATAGATTTTGAAATTCAGCAAAATAGTAATATTTTGGATGGTCCATACATTCAGTGGTATTTATTATTGTGCATGCTTCGTATAAAGTAACAGCTAGAATAGCAAAGAGTCATGAGATCATTAAATATCTCAAATATGTGCTGTTTTCCCTCATAATGTGGCAAATACTGTATCCATGGATAGTCAAGACTATTTTGCTTACAGCCAAGAGAAAAAAAGCCTAGAGAACTAAAAATGTCACCTAATGGAGCTTGCTAGCATTTCTAGTAGACCTTTCATTGTTGAAGCTTTCTCAGAAGCAGGATAGAATTTCTAGTCAAAGCAAGGAGAAATAAAAAAGGGAGAAATAAAGAAAATAACCCTACATTTTGCTTTCTTTTCATCAATGGAGATCAATAAAATGCTTGGTTGGATGACTTTACACTCTCCCTCTCACTGTCCTTCAAAAAAATTACAGAAAATAAGGCAAATATTATTTTGATGATTCTTATTTCTCCTTAATTCTACAGCACAATAGAAATGAGAAATATTTACAAAGCATCCAGAGCCATCCTGGACAAAAGGCTGCATGTTGTTTGAATTGGTAATGGTTGTATCCCAGGATACCTTTTATGTTTGTAGAGCACAAACATCTATAAAGGAAGTAATAATAGTATTTCATTGTATTATATCCGTTTGTTGACTTTTTTGCAAGTCACAAGGGAAGCAAAATAAAGAAAATACCAGATTTTTAATGGTGCTATGCTTCTGAAGATAGGAATTCTCAAGAGAAGGGTCCAAAGTGGTAACCAAAGGAAACTACCTCATGATACCTTTAATAACGTAGGAAGGAGGAAAAAATCAGATGGAAATAATTATTTCCCTTTAAAAAGACCCATAAAAATGGAATATTCTTCACAAGAATACAGGAATCAAAAGAGGTTCAAGTCACATAAATAAATGCAAAGGAAAAGTGTATTGACTGAAAAATGCAGCAAATAAAACTAACTGAACCACATGTTGTGAAAAGAGTATCAAAGCTGATAAAATTCTAGCTTATCTACCAGGAAGGAGAAATCATGATGAAAAAATTTGTTAAATAATAACTGAAAGGAATGTGATAAGACATTCTAGATCTATTTAAATCTGACTTTTAGGGTTTCTTACAAATGCATATCATGAAACAGAAAATCTACTGGAGGATTTAGAAACTAAAAGTTTTGAGTTCTGTCAACCTCAAGAAAGTTGCAGTTGCATTAGAGAAGTTAGTACTTAAACAGAGACTGAAAGAGTTGTAAACAGTTTAAAATACGGGAAAAGCGCAGGACTTCTTCTATACAGTAACATTCTGTAAAAGTACAAACCTAATTACACCAGGTCTTTGTTAACATTCTGACAAAGATGCTCACCTAGAAACATGCACTGACTTACTATCAGATGACTCACAGGAAAATAATGCCACAGATAGGAATGGGTTTTTTTATTACCAGTTTCTCAAAAATAATTAAAAAAAAAAAAAGAATTACACTGTGTGCTGGAGTGAATGGCCACTGGCCTTGTGACCTCAACGAGGCAACTTGGGTCCTAAGACATCTTCAAGGTAGACATCTACATCTGAAGCTTCCTTTATAGCTAAGTAACAGAGAGAAGTTGCTTTTTTCTATTTTCAGGTGAGATGATAAATACCTACTCAGACACCTCAGAAGCATCTGTTTTTTTCCATTGCTTCCTTTTGTTATCGCCTGTAAACAAAGTCTAGACAGCAAACTCAGAATGTACCTATTCACCAAACTGAAGTTTACATTTGAGCAGGTGAATCCCCATCCGAATGATTTAGACTGCAGTTATTTCTTGGACCCACTTTTCAGATAACCTATAATACATACTGACCTGTAACCCTATAACCAGGTCATAAAAAAAAGATCAGCCTACGCCTTATTCTTTTGATGCGGGGAGGGCCTTTGTCTTAGTTGATAGGCTGTTTTTAAATATTTCTGTCTGTGGCCCCTGGTGTAACAGTAGCTAAATGTTTTATACTCAGTTTGAGATCTAATTTTTCTAGCAAAGGACTAGTTTAAAGGGAAAGAGAGTAAAGGTTATCTTTTAAAAACTTTTATTTGCCTAGTTAATAGAGTAACTAGTCTGGGGAAAAAAAAAGAGATCTTGTGTGTCTGCTAAATGATCCGAAACTGATGTGTATCATAAAATGACCTTATCCTTATACTGACATTTTACTTCATTTTAAGTAAGTTGTATCTTCTGTATCATCTCCTTTCTGGGACAATATTAGTTTTAGCCAAGTATTGATCTAAAAAGTATATATTTCTTAGAAATGTTATGGCTTATACTGATGAAGGAGAAAGTCAAAGTTTGAAAGTTTCATCTCATAGTACGTAAGCCACTACAAAAATGTTTTTTTAAGTATATATGCATCTCATTTAACGACTGCTTACTGAGTATTCCTCCTTTTATGAAGTGATCACAGGAGGGAAACCTACTGTCTAGAATAAAATATATATACCTTGGCTAGGCAGATAACATACTCTACATATGAATTATTTGCTTCATGTCTTACTCTTTTCTACGTGGTTTTGACACCTCAATAGTTTCTACCTGTAAAGTAGAAAAGGAGGTTGTAAGAAGGAGACTGCAAACTGAATTTAGGATTAATATCTTCTATTTTAAGACTCATGGTTTCTGAAATAGAGTTTGAAGAATGCTTGTCTGTTTCCAAGAAAATAATTCTCCTTTTGCTAGCATTTAGCCAGGATTCATTTAAGACCGATCATCCTTTAAGGATAGAGAAAATACACCACCTGGGGAGGAGAGAGTAGGCAGCTGTTTGGTGGTAAAATTTCTCCAGTCTCCCCATTCTGGCTCCTCAGTTTTTATAAAACATCTTTTTGAGTCCTTGAGTTTTCACCGTAATTGGCTCATAGGGGTTGGGTTGCAAAATGACTGGATAGATGGCAGGATGATAGGTGTAATTTACATGCCACAGACTTTGTTTGAAGTAAATGGCCATATAAATTATGGCATCTGTAGTCATCTCCGGTTAAAGGAGATAATACTGTTGTTTGTCGAGCTCATTATATTTGCTGTGTTGCTTTAATATAGGCATATGCTGCAACAATCTGCTTAAACATTGCTTTTGAGTAGGTAGGAGCCTAAGGAAAGCTTTTTCTGTGTTAAGAACCAAAATAGATGTGCTTATGCTGAGGCCTGAGGTGCTTGGGCACAGTGGCCGCTGGAGAGGCTGTGGTGCCCTCAGTTAGTGAGTAAATCAAGACGCATAATGATGTGTGAGGTTTCCAATTCTGCTCTTCTCTTATGGGCTTCCTGTGGATGGTTGTGGTCAAAATCCAGAATAAGTGGGGTTTATTTGGAGTTGGGCTTGAAATTTTGTCCTGAAAAATTAAGAGCATCAGCCTCACAAAGCTTCTTCCTTGAGTTTGCTTCTGGTGGAGGTTTCGTGCGTTGGTGTCTGTGCATGCTGTGGAGCGAAATGAACCGCTGGCTGCGCAGTGGCCTCTGTTCACGCTGCCGCAGGGTTTCACACAACATTTTGTTTTATTCCCAGCACAGTTTCTCCATGTTTCTAAATGTGTTTTTTACAGCTATTACAGCTGATTGAGCACTCTGGTAAGAACGTCAGCTCGGTTACCAATGAGAAACATTCAGCCATGAAGTACAGCGCAAGCACTTTCTTTTGGTAGTTTTTTCTACACTCAAGATCAGCCACAGCCATAAAAAAAGCAACAAACTTCTCAGACAAGCTCTTTCTGCAGTTGTGCAGCTTGTTGTCCTATTCTGATTAACACGGTACAACATTTAGGCTTGTACTTTGCTTAGTAAAGGTTGTTATATACCTCTGTTGATCATGTGTCTCTGAAGTTTCTGGTGGAGGAAATGCAAACTGTTGCTTTCACTCTTTCAAGACTGTCGTTTGTGACGGGTTGAGCTACATCAGTCCCTGTTGACCTCTGCAGGAACGGAGGGTGCTGGGCTTCTCCCAATCTTGCACCTTGTGGGCAGGGTTGAGCTGAGCTGACCAGCCCGCGCTCACCCACCGGCCTCAAGCAGGCGGAGTGAGTCCCGTGGGCTTCAGAGGCAACAGCAACTTTAGGTGGGATTAATTACCCTTTTTATAAGGAATACTTGATAGCATCCTGATCTGTACAGCTAGATGCAGGACTGTCGCTGAATATATTCTACTGTTGATGGACATTTAATATATCATTATGTTTAATGACAGCCGTTATTTCTGTTAAAATGATGCCGAGAAGCTCAAATTGAGCATCTATGCCTATCTTAGTTTTGGCATTTCCTATCTATGGTATGCCTGACTTTGCAAGCCTAAACGTCTGTCTTGTATCTTGGGATAGTTAGCATTATACTTCAAAAGGGAATACACAAGAAAAAAGGATTCAACAGAAACTATTATCTTTAATTAAAGTAACAATTTAACTAATGAATACTTTTCCTGTAGCTTTGCTTGCATTAATAATGCTGGTGGGCAAGGTTATTGGAGCATAATAGCAATATATGCATTGGAATTGCTAAAGAAAAATAGATGAGTCAGTTTCAGTAAAATGAAACAACTCTAGTAAAATAATTAGCATTTGTTGAAGGAAAAAAGGACAAAAATCAATATGGAAGAAAAATATTTACACCACCCAGAAGGGACTGAAAAGTGAAAGGAAAAAAAAAATGTTTAGAAAAATGGACTTTCAAGTGTCTTTGAGAAATGAATAAGAAACAAAGTAAACAACCATTGAATGTTCAGAAATTCAATGTGGTGAAAGTGAAAATCTTTAGGAATAATTAAGGTGGATAAAATCTCCTTGCATTGCAAACAGTAGAAACAAAACCTTAATCACAGCAGGAGTCAAGCTTGATAAGACAAAGACATCACTAACAGTGTCACAAGTAAATCATTAGCGGGCTGTGATCTTACTGTCACTCCACAGATCAAATTCTTAATTTTTTTAACTGAGAAATTTGTTTGCATGGGGACTGCACAATTCTGCTGGGTGTTTTTAGAGTGTTTTTACTCTTGCAAAATAAGGAACATCTAGAAGCCTGGATGTAAAATAAAACTCAGTGGCATAAATGAAAATATACCGGAGATACCTTAATAGGAATTTACCTTCACCCCCACAACGACCGTTTTGATGAATTTGGGTATGCTGAAGTCAGGGAAGGTCTTGAAAAACTTAGCTGAAAATTGTGGGAGTTTGGTTTTGTTTGGGTTTTTTTTTTTTTTTTTAAGTGAAATATTGGGAAAAAAATGTTTCGTAGCAAACGTAATGCGTACAGCTCAGGGAATATGTTCCAAAGAAAATCTATTCAAGTGAGAAGCATCAAAGCGTTCAAGCAAGACCTTGAATGAGTTATTAAACAGTAAATAGTCTGGGAATGAAGGTAGAAAAATAGATATGAAAAGGAAGGCAGTGGATGTGATGAGCCTTCTGCAGAAGCTGTTTTTTCCCCTGGCCTGTAATTTAGTTGTGAATTTATTCTGCACTGCACGTATTATTTATATCTTTTCTCACCACCTTTTTATCTCATGATTTTGGGTTTGGAGTGACTTTAACAGGAGCAAGGAACAAGACTTAGCATAAAATAAAGATGTGATCCTGAGAGGCAGGCCAGGGTTTGGCCCCTGTGAGGATCAAATCCTGAAATATTAAGGGTCATACCAGTTACTGATTGCCTGCTGGAATTTCATCTAAATTATTGCCTTAAAATACTCCCAACTTTAAATGGAAAGTGTCATTTTCCCCCAAGTAAGCTATTTCTCTTTAACTATTAATTGGAGGAAGAATACTGTGAGCCATCTGTTATTCTGCTCGATTTCTGCAGGTTATGGAGCAAATTTGAGTGATTTTTTTTTCCCAGTTCACTGATTTCTCTAGTGATATAATGTTTTGGGGCAATTATTTCAGGTGCTAAAGATCATTTAAAGTATACGTTTGCTATAAATATACACATGCACAAAAAGCATAGCTTGCTTAGAGGGCAAGTAGAAAGTGTATTGATAAAAAGCATTTCATCCCTAGTTTATCAATATAAATCTGGCCAAGCCCTGTAATAACTCAAAGCCTTAAGATGGGCATTTATCAGCCTATTCAGCCTTGTTTAGGAGAGCAGTCTTTTTTCAAACAGCCTGGGAGCAGGGGTCAGAACTGAAGTCTTGTCTACAGCATCCCTTTCTATCCTTTCTCTCTTTGTGAATCTTGCAGATTTTGGTCTTCATAGCCCGTGTTCTTCAGGACTTTGCAGCCTTGTGGACTTTGGGATTTGGAATCATGTGTCTACAGCAGGCATCTTAAAACTTTGGGAGTGGGTGAAAAAGAAGGATGTTGGTTGAAAATCCTTTTCAATCGGACAAAGAAACTTTTCCAGGAGAAAGAAAACAGAAAAAAAACCCCTTTTTTAAAGGAAATTTGTATCATTAACATTTTTGCCTGATAAATAGATACATCCGTAGAGTGGTATGTTTTCAGGCTCCAAGAACAGCTAATCTAAACCCCTGGGTAACAGAAGCCATGTGTTTTTCTGAAATTAGTTTAGGTTGAAATAGGAAATACCTTTCAGAGAAAAATCCTGTAAAGTGTTTAGTTCCTAGTGATGTGACGTTTATCACAGAATTGAAAAGGTGTTCCAGTGGTAAATCATCCTCCCTATACAAAGTATACACCATAGACCTGAACGGGTGGTCCTGTTGGAGCGAGTCCAGAGGAGGGCCACGAAGATGATCAGAGGGCTGGAGCACCTCTCCAATGAGGACAGTCTGAGAGAGTTGGGATTGTTCAGCCTGGAGAAGAGAAGGCTCCAGGGAGACCTTATTACAGCCTTTCAGTACCTAAAGGGGGCCTACAGGAAAGATGGGGAGGGACTCTTTATAAGGGAGTGTAGCAATAGGATAAAATGTAATGATTTTAAACTGAAAGAAGGTAGATTTAGATGAGATATCAGGAAGAAATTCTTTACTGTCAGGGTGGTGAGATGCTGGAACAGGTTGCCCAGAGACTGTGGATGTCCCATCCCTGGAAGTGTTCAAGGCCAGGCTGGATGGGGCTTTGAGCAGCCTGGTCTAGTGGGAGGTGTCCCTGCCCATGGCAGGGGGGTGGGAACTAGGTGATCTTTAAGGTCTCTTCCAACTCTAACCATTTTATGATTCTGTGATTCTATGACTCATTTTCCAGTTCTTGGGTCTTGTTTTCCAGACTGGGGAACTGGGGAATTTGTGTTCATCATGGTGCATCTTTGACTGTGAGCAGATACTTTTTGTACTTAAATATCTTGAACGCCTTGAACCTTTTCACATGAACCATGTTTTCCAACTCTTTCATCATTCTTTTGGCTCTTTTCTGAACTCCCTCTGACTGCTTAACATCTGTCCTGAACTGTGAGCATCAAAGCTGGATGTGGTATTGTAGGATTGAATGCTAAGGTTAGCCTGTTACCCCATTCAACATTTCCATATTCAGGGATCCCATTTATTCCTTTAGCAGAACATCTTACTCAAATGCCTGTTCAGCTGAAAACCCCTCAGTACCCCCCAGCTCTTTTCAGATTTGTTTTTTCCAAGAATAGAGCCCCTTCTGTTAACAGCATAGTCTCTGTCTGGCTCTGTGGGAGCTGATGTTGGTTATTCGTGCTGGTTCCCAAAGCAATCCAATCCCCCCTGTACTGCTGGCTCTGTCTCCTCATTATTCAGCCACTCCTCCAACCTCTGTCCCATCTGACAACTTTATTAGTAATGATTTTATGATTTCTTGCAGATCAGTGATAAAACATAAAGGAGAGTAGGGCTAAGAACTAATGGCTTTAGGATCCCACTGGAAACGCATGTTCAAGAATGAATGATCAATTACTCAGGCTTTAATCCTTTTAATGTATGTCATGTTGATTTTTATAACATTCAGGTTAATCAAAACATCATGTGGTAAGCACCATATAAAGTAGCTCTTAGAAGTCTATTATACCATCATGGTTACTTTTAGCAACTTGAAACTCCATAAAAAATCAAATTAGTTTCACAAAATCTGCTTGCTGTAAGCCCGTGTTGATTGGCGGTAATTATATTAGCCATCTTTATTTCCTTATTAATCAAGTCCCTCTCAGCCATTTCATTATTTTCTCTGGGATCACTGTCAGACTGACAAGCCTTTAATTACCTGAGCTGCCTGTATACAACCCTGTATGCAACCTACTGGCACAACAGGATTTTTCTTATAGCTGTCTGTAAGTTTATGTCCTCACGTATGAAGAACAATATTAAGGGCACAAGCACCTCTTCTAAAATTCTTGGTCACATGTGGAGGAAATTATTTAAAATGTTGAAAAAACTAAGAAGGCGAACATATTTAAGCTTTGTTGCTTACAGGATATATGCTCAGAGGATAGCAAAAATACATAGCGGAGTTCATATTGGATGAGCAAGTGAAAATAATTAATAGATGTTAGCAATCGGCACATTACGGGCAGGCAGAAAGTAGCTTCTGTCTTATATGGAAAACAATTTTCTGATTGCAGAGGGTTTTAACATTACCTCATTCATTTGGAAATATGAGAGATGAAAAGTGGGAAAATGTTACATGAAAGTAGCATTTATAAGTTATTACTTTCTGAGCATTTCTCCACTTATCTCTGGGCCTGTCAATCAATATTTTTTTCTCAGTCAGTCATCAAAAATATAAAAGAGTTAGAAAATTGCTGAAGTTTTCTGGTAGAGAAACTTTACTAGAAGTCTTTGGTTATATATTCAATTTTTCAAATATCAAAGTCTCGCTCCAAATTAAAAGCTTTTTGCTCTGTGATAGAAGTGAAAAATGCATCTTTAGTTACATTTATTCATAATTATTAGATACAGATTTCCAAACCCAATATCCTCAAGGAGATATCCTGCTTTCTTCCCTTCCTACTCTCCTGGCTGCAGTGTCCTCCTCAGCTGGACGTTGTTAGCAGGGCTCTTGGAGTGGGGCACCCATCAGGATGGCGTAGGGCTTCAAAAGTCTGTTCTTGCAGGTTTGCTCTGGCAGGGGTACCAGGCAGTAGGCAGGTCCCAGACCAGCGCAGGGTGGCCGTTGCTTCGTCTGAGCAGATGCAAATGCCAGCTCAAAGCTAGGAGCTCACCTGCTTTGCTGGAGACTGGGAGCCTAGAGGAAAAATAGACAAAGGAGGGCAGGACCTTGGGGGATGTGTGCTGATCTTCTTGCAGACCCACAGAAATGAGGTTAAGAAGCTGAAAAAGCTCTGCTCTTCTTCCCCCCAAGCTGTGTAGCCATTTACTGAGGACCTTCTCCATGGAAGTGCCCCTGCCAGGGCTGTCCTCACCTGGCCGCCCAGTGCCCTGGCCAGGGGCAGGACTGCGGCCACCTTCAACCTGACGACACAGCACAAAGGGGAGGCTGGAGCAGAGCCAATATAGGAAATTGGGTTTTTTTTTCAGAGTCTTTGGTGAAATGTGTCCACCTGAACCCATGCAACAGGAAGGTAAAGCCAGCTCTACTGATGGGGAGGAGACACAGAAGCAAACTCCTGTGAGGCACCTTCCCTCCCTTTGCTATTTCTGCAGGTTCTCCTTTGCAGATAGAGGGGTTAATCTTGGCCTTGATTCGTTTCCAAAAGAAACTGAATATCAATAAAACAGTTACCTGATTCTGTTTTAAATGCCCATGGGGACATCACTGTTGCTGCTGCATCTGGAAGCCGCACCGCTGCCAGAGGACATCTACATGGTGAGACTACACGACCCAACATTTTGCTGGGGGTGCCAAGCAGTCGGAAAACAGGTGGTGGAAAGGAAATCGGTTTTCTGAGACTGCTCCACCTTTTACAATACCACCTGCTGCAATTAATGCAGTATTTTCTTAATACCCACACTCTCATGCAGTTTTAGGATGTTTGAGCTGGAGGAAGGGGCTGCTGAGGATGTTTGCCTGTTGTTTTCCTTAGCTGACAGCAGGTTTTTTGTTGTGCAACAATCTGCCAAACCATGTTGAATGTAGGGATTCATCATGCCACCCTCCTCCATGGTTGCACCGAGGTCTGCAGGTCTCAGCAGAAAAAAAATTACTCAGCCAAAGCATGGGAGCAGACTAGCGTTAATCAATGGATCGATTATAATCTATGTGATAAGTGTGGCTTAATGCTCTTGCACTTACAGACATGAAAATATTAATTATTTGATCCATACCAGCAATAAAGATATTGAGCTATAAAAAACAAAGAAGGTGTGGTATTTTTTACTCTCAGGTTACTAAAACCTTGTAGTATCCTTGCTAAAAAGATGTCATTTTAGAACATCAGTCCTTGGTCTTGACCTTGCAGTTTATGTAAGCAGATTGCTGTGCTCCCCTCGAACGTCACCTTGCCCTGTGTTAGCTGTTGTGTGAACAAACAGTTGGTCAAAGTCAGAGGGGAAAAAACCCTCTGAAAATCATATATTGAAAGTCTTATCTTGGCCTCAGGACATGGTGTTATCTTTGGGATGGGGGATCTTATTACCACTTCCTGGCCTGTATCACTGCCATTCACCTGCAGCAACTGTGACTTAACCATGACATTGAAGAATCCTTCTTGCTTAGGAAGAGGTTTTATCATGAGGATGCTGATTTACAGTGCAAGATCGTTGTGCTTTTCCTTGTGCTAAACATGGACATATGTATATTTTTAGATAATTTTATTTTAAAACATTCATTCCTATATATAACCAAGTTTTAATCCCTAATTATTTCTTATGTTTTCTCATATAATGCCTATTATTTTTATCTTATAAATAAAATGTGCTCAGGGACAGACGTTTGCACAGATGGTATATTTTAATGGGCTTTGTACCAGTCTGGTAGTAGATACTGTTGCCCATAATAGTTCACTTTCAGTTTTGAAATTCAGAGGTAGTAGCATTTTACCATGGCTGGTCGGATGGATACAGTGACATTGGAATCCTGTAAAGTTTATTATTATATTCACTGTTCTTTAAATTAGATTTATTGGTTATGCCATTTGGGGTTTTAGGTTACCTACTTGACATTTCCTTGTGAATAGCACAAAATGTGCTAATTTTTGTATTCATAAAGTAAAATGTGCTGAGAATGTGACAGGTTCTGTATAGCTATATCTGAACACAGCATTTTTCTTTGTATTTCAAGTGAAGTCAGTGCTCATGCAAAATACTATGTTAAGATCCTGATCCAACAGCCTTAGAAAACCATTTTTGGTTGGGATTTCTAGAACCATTCCCTGTATCCCCTGTTCTCCTCTGGCTCACAGGCTGGTACAGCTGAAGGAGTCGGTCGTGCACATCCAGAGTTTGCCCAGGGCTAACGGAGGAGGGGAATGATGCTGCTGTGTTCATATCCTGATTCCCTGTTGGGTGTCAAGCAAGTATTTCTTCCACTCCATAAATATTCAAAAGCAGAGGGAAACTCCTTATCTTTGAAATTATTTGTCAAGCTATCAAAATTTATATGGAGTGTATGAAGGATTTTTTACAGAAATTGTCTTCTGCATAATTTACCCATCTAATTTCTTAACAGATCAGTCTTACCAGATCTTTCTACTGACTCAGACTGTGGTGATCATGTAATCCTATGAATTGTTTACAAAACCCACAGTTTCAGTTTCTTGCAGAAAAATGGACAAAGTATATTATGTTTGATATAGGGATTGATCACTGTTCTAATAAAAGTAAATCAAATGTTGAGTGATTTATTTTAATTGCCTATGACAATGGTTTATTTGACTTGATCAAATACTCTCTAGAACGAAATCCAGTCCATTTTACTGAATGCTTATTGCAAACTACTCTAATGAGGTTACCTGTGTAAATGATAGAACATGAAGGACTTGGCCCTAGATACCAGGAAGACCCAGCATAGTTCGATAGCCCTGAGTAATTTCCATCTAACCCTCCTTTTTTATTTCTTGTTTTATTTGCTGTGTGTGGGGAGTGGGTGGCTCGTCATGGAGAGCAGAATTCCCCCAGCAGCGAGTGGGGTCTGACAGCAGCCTCCAGGTCTGCAATGATTTCTTGCATTCATACATAAAAATACCTGTTCCCACAAATGAAGTCAGAGCAATGGCTCTGGTGTCCTCACATTCACTGGTGTGGAAACTGGGCTCATAGCATTCTCCAAGTAATTTTTGTTGAAGAGCCCACACTTTTTTACCAAGATACCCAATAATGTTAATACATTGTGAGGTCAGATGATCAATAAATTATTAATTTTTGCTTTCTTACCAACTTCTGTAGGAGCCAATAAAATACTTTCCTGTAGGCCATGTCTTGACAAGCTGTCTTTGATTTTGTTAAGAAAGGATGTGGGTCCCACCCACGGGAGACAGTTCGTTAACTTCTCCTACATGAGTCCTTCCCATGGACTACAGTTCTTAACGAACTGCTCCAGTGTGAGTCCCTTCCACAGGGTGCAGTCCTTCAGGAACAGACTGCTACAGCCTGGGTCCCCCACAGGGTCACAAGTCCTGCCAGCAAACCTGCTCCAGCATGAGCTCCTCTCTCCATGGGTCCACAGGTCCTGCTAGGACCCAGCTCCAGCACGGGCTCTCCACGAGGTCACAGCCTCCTTCAGGCATCCACCTGCTCCAGTGTGGGGTCCTCCACGGGCTGCAGGTGGATCTCTGCTCCACCATGGACCTCCATGGGCTCCAGGGGAACGGCCTGCCTCACCATGGTCTTCACCAGGGGCTGTGGGGGAATCTCTGCTCTGATGCCTGGATCACCTCCTCCCCCTCCTTCTTCACTGACCTTCGTGTCTGCAGGGCTGTTTCTCTCACATATTCTCACTCCTCTCTTCAGCTGCTGTTGTGCAGGTTCGCCCCCTACCCCCGGCCCCTTCCTTCTTGGATGTGTTATCCCAGAGGTGTTACCACTGTCACTGATGGGCTCAACCTTGGCCAGTGGTGGGTCCATCTTGGAGCCAGCTGGCATTGGCTCTGTCAGACACTGGGGAAGCTTCTAGCAGCTTCTCACAGAAGCCACCCCTGTAGTCCCCCCCACTTCCAAAACCTTGCCATGCAAACCCAATACAGTTGTGTATACCCATCATTGGCTCTAATGAGATCCTTTTTTGTCTTGTTTTTCCTTTGTTCCTTTGCCCTTTTTTCTGTTTCTTCTTGGACGTACCTTCCATGATGCCCAGGGAGCCAATGTACTGGCCTGGTTTGTCAGCTCCGGTAAGCGTTTATTTAATCGGTGATCACCTCGGCTTGAAAAGGTTTATTTTTCCTGCTTAGGCTCTCTCTAGAGCTTTCTTTAGTTTTATTGATGAATTTCTTTCCAGTCTGAGTTTTTTACCTGCTTTTGATATAGGATGGGGGGAGTCAGCATTTGTATATTTGGAGGTATTTGGCCAGAGGGTAAAATCCTGTTAGTTTTTCTCAGCTGGTGAAGTTCAGGTGGATGGACTGCACAAGGATGAGGAGCAGGATTTCACTGTGAGCTTGCACATAGTATCGGAAATAACAAAAGTTCATCAGAGAAATCAGTCTTGATTATGTGAATGTTAAAACCTTACATGTGTTCCAGAAAATACTATTTAAAATTTAGGGATACCCTTGCCTAAATTGTGTCCTGTGGTCAGCCATCAAAGTGAATTACAGATACTTTGCAGCAGGATCACTCCTTTTTGGTGTACTATTGTTGACTTTAGAGCTTTTATGATAGAGAAAATTTTTTTCCCTTTTGATAGTCTCCAGCTTTGTCTAATGGCCAGGCTCAGAAAATCACGAACTTGCCATTTGAGCTGCAGCATCACCCTGTAGAAATGTCTGGCAAAGCAAATGAAACCGGGATATTTTTTGTTTTCTTTGGTCAGAGCAGTGGGGCAGAGGGTCTCTCCCACTCTCTGGACATGTCCCCCTCTGCCCTGGGGTCCTGGCATCCCCTGTGACTCCCGGCTTGCCTGGGTGGGACACGCAACTGCTCTCTTTCCTGCAGCATCTATCTACATTTGGTTTGATTTATGACAGCAAGGAGCCCAGTATGATTAGTCCTGGTAGCATTAAGAAGAATGAATCTATCATTTGGAAAACTATTGTCAATCCGTTGTGCAGAGAAGGCGTGTCTGTAGCAAACATTGTATTTACAGCAAAGAAAAACCTTTGTGCTCCAGTGATGGTTGCCAAACTTCAGCTCCTCAGCAATCAAAGGGCATGGAAAAAAAAGTTCACTTTAATTTGTTAAGAAACTCTCTTCACTTTGTGGTTGCCATTACAAGCCAGAGGCTGCCCATGTTCTCCGTGGGCTGCACTGGAGGGGGTTGTGTGTCAGAGGAGAAAGGGATGGAGAGGTACAACTTAGTGACCAGAGTCCTCACGCATCTTGAAGCAAGCTGGTGGCACTGCACACCAGCTTCACTTCATGATGGACCCTTAAACACAGAGCGGTGCACCTCAGCGTAGCACATGGGACTGGTTCCTCCCTTTGCTACTGCTCACGGTATCAGCCATAGTTGCACCTAAGCTATATGTAAAAGTAATGAAGGACTAAAGTCTGCTATATTAACGTTGTTTTATGGGAGACGGGCATAGATGTTGCGGTTCTGGAAAACACTGCATAGGCGATCAGTATTTTTTTTTAACCTCTGGTTCACCTTCCTCTTTCTAAGCATTTAAGTCGTGCTGCCAATAGATCTAATTGAATGGAAACGCGTGATGGAAATTAAACATTCAAAACACATGCTGGTCACAGCAAAATAACCATTATCCTTAATGGGAATTGTGTGTGCATATTAAGTGAGGGATTCACCGCTTTGCTTTTAATTCCATGTCATTTAGAATTACCAAATGAATAGGAGTGTGTGTATCTAGGCTTGTTTTCATCCCCCTGATGTACAAAAGATCAAATCCTAATTAAGGAGAAATAATTATCAGTCCATCCTCTCGCAGTTCTCCTTTCTGTGTTCCACTGAATGGTTCTGAATACCTATAGATGGAGTCAAAGATTAGCGGCGGTTTATGGCCAAAAATTCTGATTTTTGGTCTTGCGGCAGGTCTGTGTCATTCACTGGCGAGCTCGTAAAACAGTAAATATGATGGCTTCATAATTAGCCTGCTTTGTAAACAAGTACCACTGTTTAGCTGATAGTGCAAAATGCTCCTCAGCAGGCTTCATCAAAGAAACACTTATTTGGGAATATATTTTGAAAAACGTGTATTATTTATCTAGTGAGCTGAGATTTCTCATCAGACGGCAGCATGGACATAATCTGCGGTTGTCTGGCTAGCCTGTGCCTTCAAACCACTGCTGGCAGTGAGGGGAAAACAGGGTCCCTGAGGGACAGCAGGTCATTGGAGGGTGCACCTACAAGTACCACATCCTCGTTAGGGCACCCCATTTGCACAGTGCAATGCTCCTGTCTATCCTGGAGCTTATCAGGCATGTCTCTCTGTACTACAGTCCTTCCATCATTCAGTCCTCTTGCTTCTTGTCAGCATATGCCAATCCCACCCTGAAGCAAAGCCAAGAGATGCGGGTGCTTCTCCCTCCTCCAGGAATCTACTCATCTGTCTGGTGATCATGGAAGCAACCGTGGCATCTCATTCTGCCCTTGTTCACGTCCGCGCCATGGCACTGACATCAGCTGCCTGTACCACAGCATGTGCTGGAATTGATGATGATTTACAGCAACTGCTCTGTCTCGCAGCTTTAGGAAGATCATGCCATAACAGGAGCTACAATGCACAAAGCATCTCTTGTCTTGCAGTCACCATACTGGACGAGTACAAATTGTTCTGAAAAATAGCTTTAAAAATTGGGTTCTCACTGACAATGGTGTATGCCAGTTTTAACAAATGTTTGCGAGTGAGCTGGAAAGGATTTGGAAGATGTGTGCAACATGAGCACCTTTAAAGCATCAACAGGGGTGCGGATGCCCCCTAATGCAGTCAGGATGACCGTGACTTTTTCCAGCTTGGACTGTGGCAGTGACATTTTGTTTACAAGGTGCATGTCATTTATTGTTTTAAGAGAAAGGAGTGGGTCAGTTTACCTGGAAGTAGAGAGAAGTCAGAGCCATGGGGGTGTTCTCAGAGCAACCGGTGGTTCAATGTTTCAGACATACCTTCTCAAGAATATTTAGTACCAGTTGAGACTGTGCTGTAGATAAGAAGGGAGCCCACAGTGACCTGAAACCAGGCTAATTCAAGAGACGCAGTGGGGGAGAAAGCTCTCATTGACCCAGTGGCAGTTCATGGGAGATAAGGTTCAGCTCCATTCTCATGTTGCAGTGGGAGGCGCAGGATTAGGAAAGGAGGTTTGGTTTTGTGCTTTATGAAATAAGCATATTTAAAATGGAAAGAAAAACTTGAAATGCCATAGACCATGAAATGAAAATTTCAGATGATATTTCAGGACAGAATTATGCATAGGATGCTATGCAGACTGGGGATCGTGCTGCAGTCCTAGGTCCCGCAGACGGACACCTGCAGTGGTCACAGGCACTTCTGGGCTTCTCCAGCTAGCAAAGACGTTTCTGCTTGGGCCACTGGTTTAGTGATCAAGCCAAAGAATCCTATGAGTCCATCACCATGAAAGCAGGGGAGCATTACAATGCTTCTGAGTTGTGATTATTTAGGAAACTCTGAGAAGGCTGGAAACACGGCAATGGTGGGCACAGAAAAGCAGAGTCTGGAGTCAGCAGGTTAACGTGGGGCTGCCCGCTGCATTGGCTGACATGGGGAGGTGAGCAGTGTGGGGCCCAGCAGGATTTCAGTCCTCATAGCTGTTGACGGTTGTCTCTAGCTGTGAGTACAGCATGTTTTTGTGTTCAGTTAGCTAGCCAGGGCAAAGAGAGCATCTTACACCCATACACTTCAGCTGCCTTTAACTTATCTACTGTTGGAATGAGAGCAACTAAACAAGGTCTTTTAAAAAAAAGACTGTTGTCTGAAGGTTGTTCTCTTCTTGTGGGATCCCTTCAGCCTCAGTTTTCTTGTGCATTGTAATTAAAAGAGCCCTCTGGGAACATTTGAAAGAGGAGGGGGCAAAATCTCTACCAGAGCACATCGAAGGGTTTCCTCCCAGCGAGAGTCATGCAAAGGCCAATCCCTAATGTCATGGAGCAGGGTACGTTTGCCACTGCACTAAAAGCTATTGCTAGAAGATTTTTTATAGCTTCATCTCGATAATATCCAAGTGCCTCACAATCCTTATTCATCTTCATCCCCGGTTAGTGAAGAACAGAGCAGAGCGGATTCTGTGTAGATGTAGTCGGAAAGATGTAGTAGACTGGAAGACTGCTGTAGACTAAAGGTAGATTGCTGAAGGTATGATTTCTTTCTTTCTTTCTGCACATCATTTCTTTAGCCTGAGACCTCTATAAGGTCATACGGAATGATCAGGCCATAGCAGGGAGTTGAATCCAGGTGTACTGAGTCCTCAATCAACCTCCGGATTCTCATGCTGCCAGAGCAGGGCAGTTTAGAAATGCAAAGATAAATGGATGTTTGTGTGATCCTTATCCCAGCTTGATACAGTGAATTTAGAAAAGATGGGGTTTGGGTGCAACCTTTGATTTCATAATGTTGTGATCAGCATTTTCAGTACTTCTGATCCATGCTGGTAAGACAAGAATGGTATTTCAGAGATGCGGAATAGCAGGCAAAGTTTGTTATTTTCAAGCCATGTTTTATTCTTAATCAAAGCAAGGACAAATAGTCCATCAAAATTCCTGCCCTGCATCATGTGAGCAGAGAAACTAGAATGAATGATATGCCAATGATGAATAGGCCTATTACCTTGTAAATTGTACTGCATAGTAGCTCTCATAACAACACGAGATGCTGATGCATTTCTTTGATTTGATGATTTAATGCCTATTATGTTATTCTAGTTCTCATTCTGGAGGCAATATGGACAGGAAGACATGTATCTGATATATATTGAAGTTAAAGTGGAAAAGTTTGTTTCATATAACTGTGTGAAAAAGAACCATGCTTTATATTAGTAATAATAATAATAATATAATAATACAGTCTATGAGTTACACTTTTCTGGTACCAAATTTGGCTACTTGTCTCTATCACTGTAGGATACTGCCTAGTTATAGAGAGTGGAGAATTTTCAGGGTTATGAAGTCAGGATAAAAGTTGACGACTTAAGCTAAAGTTTTGCCATCCCTATGATGTTTGAATACCTTCAGTTTTGGGATTCCATTGTTGCAAACAGTTCCAGAAAGGAATGCTAAGTAATCCTTTCTGTAGATAAATTAGTGACATTTCAGTCCACTTAGGTCACTTGGGTGTGAGGTGGAACCAGCTAATTTGCTGCATTTGACTAAATTGCGTAAAACAACTCAATTGTGTTCTTTCATCAGAAAGCCAAGGCTTCTGCTCATGCAGGAAAAAAACAACAACTATAAAGCAACTAATTTATGCGATTCTTTTGGGTGCAAGTGACGTCTGCAAGAGGTCACATGGGAAAAGTCCCAGCAGATGCCAGGGCTTTCTGTTCAAGCACCAAAAGGTGCTCCAAAAGGGCCACCAGCCCCCATGGTTGCAGGCAGTCGTCGCATGCAACTTCTTCCATATATGTATCACCACCTGTCTCAAAAGTAGTTACCTTAGTGGCCTCACTGCTCAGTTCTTATGTTGGTTAGAAGTGCCCTTCCTATTTCTGGTATAAATATGTTAGCCGTACACCTATACCTATTCATTTTCTTAGTGTCCTCTAGCTTAACCAGCTCTTCTTCCTCCCTGGTAATAAATATGCAAATTCTTACCCCACTACTATATTTATTCTGAATAATCATAATCTGCTGTCTACTGCCCTTTGCTATCCAAACAAACCATGTTCTTTTAGTCACTGCTTGCAAGCTAAAAATGTAATCTTCCATAGCATCATGAATGCCACATCTCTGTTCCCGCTCCACTTTGAGGTCACCTTTCCTAAACATGTAAGCATGCCATATTTTCATACACAATACTGTGAGGGACATCCCACCATTTCTTTGTGCAAGGCTGTTACTGCTTTCCCATCTCTGTGGAAATGCTTCTAATACATTCTAGGATCTTTTGTGCCATTTCTGCCTCACGTTGGTGGTTTGCAGTGATTCTGTGACCACCCAGTGGTTCTGAACGTCTAGAAGTGTCTGACTAGATATCAAGGTGTCTGTCCTCTACCATTTGCTCATTAGCTCTCTGCTTATACCAGAAATGCTCATTATTAGTCCCTAGGTGTGTGGTCTTGCAGTTTGCACAATTGATTTCCATCCATTTCTGTTAGTTCAGACCTCAAGGTCATCTGGTTGTTACTGTGTGCAATCCCAGTTCTCGTCTGAATTGCCAGAACTCCTCCTAACTAGGTATCATCAGCAAATTATTACCACCTCTTGCTTTTGGTTACAGTCTTTAATGAGATCAATCCCCAGAATGAATCTTTGAGGAAATCCCCTGGTAACCCAGAGGTTCGCTCTCAGGTTTCATTGCAAAGGCACAACCGGGGTCTGCTGCAATTTATCTGCATCTTTTCAGACGTTGCCAGCTGGTTTGTGGTAGTGCCTGGTGAAGACCGGCTGCCCCTGCTTGGCTCCCCTCTCCATCCCTATCCACTTTTACACTGAGAGGGTTATCAAGCATTGGAACAGGCTGCTGAGGGAAGTGGTGGAACCGTCATCCCTAGAGGTGTTTAAAAGATGGGTTGACATAGTGCTTAGGGACGTGGTTTAGTGGTGGTTTTGGCAGTGTTAGGTTGATGGTTGGACTGGATACTCTTAAAGATCCCTTCCAACCTAGACAATTCTATGATTCTGTGGTTCTATGTTGGCATTCACAAAGTGATTTGGGAGGAGGCAATGGGGTGCTCCACTCCAACCTGTCCACCTCCAGCTGGGGTTTGCAGGCACCTCCTTCTCTCTTCTGTTTTCCCCTCCAGACAATTTGTCGTTAGCATAAATACTTACAGTCTGTGGTAACTTTTAATAGACTGTAAATATCAAGATTGACTTAAAGTCAACACATTTTGCCATAAATAGAGTGCATTTCGTGACAAGTACATAATTAACTTTTTCCTAATTGGAAATTCCTAGTTGGCTGCTTGCCAAATTAATTCAGTCACAATAAGATTATTATTTAGGATGATACCAAGCAAATTACTAGTGTGTCAACTAATTGAAAGTGTTCAAATGTCAAAACTTCAGCAGCCTGCAGTTTCCATTTGGAGGCAGGTTAGAGTGGTGCTGCAGTAAATAAGAACAGGTCCTTTTTCCCTTAGTTTTTGTGTGAGGACCATTTATTACCTGGGATTGATGCCATCATCAGAAGTTAGTACCTAAGTTTGTGACTGGGTAAAGCTCTTTGCTGGAGTAGCTGGTTTTGATGAAATTAGCTTACGGGTGAGTTTAGCCTTTTTCTTACATACATAGAGTGCTTTCAGCATGATATGGTAAGCCACATGCTTTTGTGCAAGAATGAATGCTATTACCAGGTGGCAAACGATTGACTTTTAGCTAATATACAAATACTAATTAAATTGGTACATCTTAATTTCATTATTTGAAAAGAATATTTTGATTAGGCTAAACAAGCCCCATTCAGTGCTCGGCTGGGAACTACAGGTCTTTCCTTTCCCTGATTCCCTCCTGTACTTTGAACTCTGGCCCTGGCATTCCCAGCTCATGCAGCTGTTCCAGCAGGGAAGCAAGGGCATGGACGAGGCATCCAGCTCTTATTGTCTTGTGTTTAGTGACTGGTGACCTTCAGCTACTGGAGAGATCCTGCCGTGTTGTGTTTTCCAGGCAATCTCATCGGCAGCACGGCTGGCGCCCGGTGTGCTGCGGCATCCCTCCCCAGCAAGGCTCGGTGCCTTCTCACGTGCTGCTCAGGCAGGGTGATGTGACCTTGGAGAAAAGGCTTGTTCCTCTCTCGCCCCCTGGACGCAGGGGCTGCTGGCAGCGTGCTGCCCCACCACAACCTGCTTTTGGCACAATGCAGGGAAGGGTTTCACAAGTAAAGAAAACCTTTTAATGCTTAGACTTTTCTGTGGGGTTTGCAGCAATCACTGTCCTTTAGTTTTCTCATCCTCCTGAAGCATTAAAAAAAGGTAGTGATGAAAGAGGATTAAGATGGGTAATACATTGTTGGTGTTGATGGGGCAGTTATGGTGATCATTTTTTTGACTTTTGCACATGTTAAATCAGAGGGCAACAGGGAAGAAATGTTACGCGCCAGTTATGCACCTGTATTTTCTGCCATTTCCCTCCTTTGCACTTCACCAGCCTGGGGTGTATTGACGTGGCCACGCTAACAGCCAGCACAGGAGACACCTTTCCTTCTCCTTCAGCTTCTGATTCATAATTCTCCACGTGCAGTGGCACCCAGAGTGCCTGGTCTGTCTTCATGTGGGCTTGCTCTGTGCAGGCTGAGCTGTATCTCTGCCAGGCTGGAGGGGAGAAAGGTGCTCTGGGCCATACTACAAATAAGTGTCCTCCTGTCCCCCAGCCCAGCCATTACCTGCCTGGGAACTGGAGGAAGGCAGGCGTTAGATAGCCATTAAGCCCAGCGGGCAGCAAGAAATGAAGTTCATAGCCACAACGTGTATTATTTGCCAGTAGTCGTCACTTGAGTGAACACTAGCAAATCAGCCAGAGAGCTCATATCATTTTCTTAGGAGCTTTGCTGTGTAGTTAGGAAGTCAGTAATAGCAAGAGGTAGCAGAAATACTCTGGAAGACCTTAGAAAATGGGCAGAATCCAGGTTGGAGGGAGGAGTCTGAAGAGAGGTCTGCTGAGCTGAGTGACACTTACAAACCCACACCTTTAAGTGCCACTTAATGTGGAAGGGTGGTAAAATCTGATCAAGGTCTGGCACCACAAGGTATCTAGAGGAATCAGAAGTTGCTTACAAAAAGCAGCCTGAGCCTCGTCGCTGCCACGGAGGCTGCACCCCAGCAGTGCAGGAGATGTCCCTGCAGGTATCAGCTGGCTCTGGAAGAGAGGACCCGGCGTGCACTGGGACTTTAGCTTTTCCTTGACCAGGAGGTATTTTCATGTGATACATCATCTAATTTTATATTTTAGGACCAGGAGGTATTTTCATGTGCCATGCTGTCTAATATTATATTTTACCTGTAATACCACATAGGCATTATTTTTGTTTGAGTTAATCTAAATCTAAATAAACAGACTAAACAACTGAGACCATTATTTGGCTGCAGTAATCTCCGCGTGCAGCAGCCGCCCATCAGAGTTGTAGTGCTGAACCTGGAGGCTTTGTGCTGTTCTGGAGGTATTTAAAAGACAGGTGGACATAGTGCTTAGAGATATGGTTTAGTGATGGTTTTTGTCAGAGTTAGGTTAATGGTTGGACTAGATGATCTGAAAGGTCTCTTCGAGCCTAGGCTATTCCATGATTCTGTGATTCTATATTGCAAAGATGAACTGTTTAAAATCTCATCGGTTTAGATGAAGGAAAGAGCATCCCAAAGGGCTGGATGTTGGTCTCTGCTGCCTCAGTGAGGTTTCATGATTGCTCACTGTTCAACAGACCCAGTGTCTCTGGGCTCTGGATTTCACCCCAGAATGAACCCATTGATTTCCACTAGCACAGATGAGACTCGTGTCTACATCTGGGGTGAGCGACCACACAGGCGAGCGGAGCCTGTGCTGACGGAGGACGGCACTCCCCTCACCTTGCGTGCCCCGTGCACGGCGGGTTGTGCACCTCTGGGAAGACAGTAGGTCTGGCTGTTAGGGTTGGCAAAAGTAGGTGACACTGTATTTTCTACTAAAGAAGATGGCTTTCTGCAAAGCAGAGATCAGATGAACTGCATCTTCAACGTGTGTATTTCTCTCCATTTACTGTATGGAGCCCTAGAGTGATTTACTCAGGTATGGAGTTGGGTGAGGTGAAAATATCACTGCTTGGTAACAGCATAGTGGCTATGATAGAAATACCATAACTGCCTTACGTCTCTCTTTTCAAGTATAAATGATGAACTTTTCAGGACGGAGCCCTTCTCTCAAGACCCCATGTACAGCACCTTGCACAATGGGCCCCTGAGCTTATCTGAGGTCTCAAAAGGTCTCTGTACTATAGCTTCACCTGTTTTATCACTTCTCTATGAAGACTAGTAGAAGTAAACTGGATGGTCAGCAGAAGAAGTGTTACATTACACATTTGCATTCTGTTAATGAACACGTCAGTCTTTAGTCATAAAGATGTTAGGTTTCAAATGTTTAGCAAATGCTTTTTAAGCTAATGTACTGCAGCGGTCCCTTTTAAGTTAGCCACCATAGTAGACATTAAATGTCAAAGTGCTCTGGACTGAACAAAACAATATGTCAACATTATGCAGCAGCTGAATGCTAGATGCATTTCAGATGCCCAGTGAAGGGAGAGAGATGCTACATCACTGGGAATTCTTCCTGACTTTCAATCAAATAGCTGATCTGAAATGCCAAACACAAACTGCATTTCATTTAAAATGCTGCTAGGTAGTCCTTGATTGAACACTTTGAACCTGATCAGAATCTAATTTGTTTTTGTATTACAAGAGACACTTATATTAGCACCTCTAGGAGATCAATAACAGATTTTAATGCATACTAATAAAAAAGGTCCTAATTCCAAATACAGCTTTAAGTTTCACAAGAGCAACATAGTTCTTGCTAATCAAATATCTTTGTTGAACAAGAAGCAGTGAAATGGAGACAAACAGCTCAGAATTATACTAAAAAGTGCCGCAAAAGGAAACCACACTAATCTATTTTTCACAGTTGTAAGTACAATTAAATGGCATATTTTAGGGGAAAACGCTTCCTCATGGGGGAATCCTGACTTCTTCCTGACAGTTAGTGTTGCTGCTCAGTGCGCGCTGCAGTAAAAAGTTTCCCTTTATGACAATAAAAACTGTCATCGTCTGTAAAATTAAGAAAATAGGGAAGAAATAATGTCTATACATGATTGTTCATACTAGCAAGTAGAGTATGGACTGGCAGAATGATTTTGCTCAAAGGATTTGCCATGGCTGTGTAAACTCCATATTCAGCTAATTGATAATGAAGACAACCCTTTGTTTCTCTCTTCCATCGTACCCCAGCCAACGCTTCCTTGGCAGACTGGAGCCCTAGGAGTGCTGCTGCAATAATAACTGTATGTCAATTTAGTAATAATATGTTCATTCAAAATTCTATATGGATAGGATGCAATTTGATTTTTTAGGATTTATTCTTATTTTCTCCATTGCTCCGTTAATTACGTTACTGGATTTGGTGAGCAAAAACTCAGCATGTCTCCCAGATTTCAGCAGCCAATGCACAACTCAAGAAATTGATCTTGGCGGTTTTGTGTAGCACTGTGGGCAATGGAGGAAGAATTTATTGATCCTGTAACATCATTCCCCATACTTCTATCCTTCCACTGAACTGACCATTTCTTCTCCGCTGCAGTCAACCACATGTTGCAGAGCCACACTCCTCTCTCTGGTGTAGCACCGACCTCTCAAAGAAAGATGCTTCTGACCCCCCTTCACTTTACTGACCCACATCTATTCCTTGGGACTTGTATTCTGACTCCGTGTTGTGGCTGGTTGAGGTTTTGGGGTTTTTTTGTGTGCATACAGTCATACTCATTCAAAGTATCCAAGATTATTTTTTCTGGGCCTGCAGGAAGAATTAAACTTGTATAGTTTATCATAAAAAATATCAGACATGTAAGTCTGTATCTGTTCACCAAAGCAAACAAAATATCCAGAATGCCTGGGATTATACTCATAATATGGCAAGGAGGAGGGAGACTGTGTGAATATAAATCAGTATTTATATGTTGGAGCCCTTGCTTCTATAGTTTAGGCTTTTTCTTTCTAGAGAAAGCTATAGTGATTTTCAATTAACAAGGCAAAATTGTTTTTGCAGTTACGTAATTGAAGCTCACAGCATGGTCGTGTTTCCATAGACCGGGGCCGGGGCGAGTGGAGTGCTTGTGTCTGAGCTCCACTGGGGAACTGGGGAGGGACAGTCTCCAGTAATTCAGAGATGCCCTCCAGGGCCCCCCTCCCACCGCTTGGATGTTGCTGCTGCAAACGAGGACATGGGATATGGGATGCCTTGGGTTTAAAATACCCAATCATTTCCATTCAGAAGTAACAAAATGCCCTACCTAATGTCGTACCTAGAAAGCGAGTGTCCAGCATCATTGTTGTTATAGCAAGGTCCTTATGTGAACACTCTCCTTCCCTAAGTAGACAACACCCTTTCCCTCTGCAGCTGGTACTGGAGGAAGGGGTGCTACCACCATTTTCAGACGAAAGCTTGCTGCTCAGCTCTTGGCTAGCTTTTGCATGGCATCACCATTGGTGGCCTGGACTCCACTGGCAGAGATGGCCCTGCTATCACCAGAAATGGTCTTTGCAGCTGATAGCACCAAAATGAGCATAAGGTCCTCCAGGCAGGGAAGCTGCTTACACCTGAAAAAGAGAAAGAAATTGTCCCTGGAGAAGATGTTCCTCAGGTCTACTTTGGTCTCTCTCCCCTCCATCTCTCTATGCCCAGCCTGCCAGGCTGAAGTTACAGTTACCAAGGCTGAGCATAGCTCTTGCTCCTAGGCTGGCTTGGCAGGCGTGCTGGAGGATCTAACAAACCATTCCCTACCCCGGGGGCAGCTGCTCCGGGGACAGGGTAGGCTACAGACTGGGACTACTGCATGCAGCGCATCCAGCAGTAAAATGCATCAGGAAGTGGCTGTGGTTTGGTTGGCTCGTAGGTTCATGGACATTTTGTATCAAAAACATCTCACGTTTTGGTGTAACTGAAATGTGGCCTGCTTTTTTCATAGGATGAGTAGACATAGAAATGGACGGATTTCCCTAACCGCGGGCCATTAGCAGTGCTGCACTACAGCCACCACAGATAAGTTTCCACTTATCTCAAAAGAAGTTTGCTTGCCAAACTGTGTGGTATTTGCTACTGTGGGATTTGTTCTCCATACAGGCACTTTTTGTCCCTCTACCTCAAAAAGCAAAATAAAACAAAACAAGAACAGTAAACATATTAACCGTGAAGCCTGCATATGCAATGGGATAGTCAGGATTTTGCTTGAGATTAGAGGCTGCTACAAATGGTTACTAAATCTGATAAGGAGGTGTTGCTGATGGAGTGATATATTACTTAAGGCTAATTTTGCTTTGATTTCGTAATTGAGGACTTCTTAACGTATTTACGGTATTTAAAATTATTTCTCTGCTGATTTTTTGTTGTTCAGGAATGCAGTGTCTTTTTTGCATCCATAGTTCACATGAATGAGCATTTCTCACTTAAACTCTTTTTCTTTACTGTTATTTGTTATATTGGAAATTCTATTCTTTGACAAAAATAGGTTTTGGTTATTGTTCATTCTGTATTAGCAAGGTTGCTAATGCAAAAAGAAGTCTAGATACAGTCCAGAAGTTTTTATTAACGTTTTATTTGCTGATGGCTTTAAATCTAGAAAGGTTATATCAAGTTTAAAGTATGTTACCATTTGTATTGAGCCCTAACTATTCCCTGATGACTTAAGAATTACAGTTTACTGCCTGTGAGTACTTAATCTTGCTTACTAGCTTTTAAATGAGTAGCATAAACGCTGCTAAAAAGAAAAAAAAATAATTCAAGCTATGTACATGGTGGAGGTTTTTCAAAACTATACTTTATGATTAAACCTGAGATAGTATTTGAAACTGATTTAGGACTCAAAGGACATACTTGTGTTTCATGGAGAACTAAATATGGAACATAAATAATTCTAAATACAGTTCAGCCAAATATAAATCAGTAAGAGGGAGAAGAGGACAGCCCTAAATTATATTTCATTGCTTTTTGCTATATCCTCTACACAAAAAGAAGCCTCAAATTCTTAAATCTTCAATTATTTCAGGCATATGTGCTGTCTCAGTACCCTTATACTAGGGTTGTCCATGTCCATTTCCAGCTTGGGAGCCTGAATTAGTGGAAGGCAATGCCAGCCTTTCCCCGAGAGAGCATAGCTGTGGTGTTAGAGATGCGTGTTTCACTCTGCTAGCAGTGTATCTTCGGGATGACTGTTACCAACTTGCTTCATCCAAGCTACAGAATAGGTTGCTTGAAACCCTACCAGCCTGTTACACACAAAGTCTTGCTAGTGCTTTACATCACTTGATGTAAGGCCAAGAATTTAGTCTACTTAAACTCTTAAGAGCCTGATGAAATAATTATTATTACTCCAGTTACAATGATTGCAATGAACACAAGTTCAAAGTGTTGAAATTATATATACATAAAACTTTCTAATACCCATCCATTTCTCTGGTGTTCTGCTCATCCTTCCATTGCTCTCCTGGGTCCCACTGTTGATGACTTCAGTCTTGGGGTATAGAGTATCCTCAGCATCCCAAGTTGCATGATGTTGATGATTTCCTCCTAGAAGATTTCCTCTGACCCTCTTGGGATCATTTTTGTCTTTATTAACATGTGCTGCAACTTGCCATTTCTTCACTGGCTTGCAAGTCCACAAATTCACTGTGTCTTTTACATAGAGTGGATATTTGGCCTTTATTCTTCTTGTTACTCCTAAAACACGTTTTACTCAGCTCCCAGGTTGCAGCCCTTTGAAGACCAGTAATGCTCCACTGGTGAGCTCCTTATAGGCCTGGAGCCACTGGTATCCTTGCTGTTATGAATTTGTGATCATTTAGAGGGAATTTTAAAGATTGTTCTTACTTTTTAGTGAGTTTTACTGAGGGTCTGCTGAGAAAACTGATGAGGCTGCTTTGTTAGGCTGAGAGGGAGAAGTCCTAAAACCTGGAACATTGTGAAACTTTAATTGCAAGCAATTCTTCTTGCAATGCTTATCAGGTGAACTGTACATATTATATAATGTGAAACACTGCTCTAATCATAGCAGTGATTATTATGCAAAGCCTTTTTCAAGGTAGGTCTTGAAATGCCCTAAGGACACAGCAGGGAAGCATTGGGAAATTCAGGATGCATTTTCACACTTTTATTTTATTTTATTCCCTCACATTTCACACCACCCCATGCCAATCATTTGTTAATGAAGAACAGGGACAATGAATCTGAAACATCCACAACTTTCTTGTTGTCATTTGTTCTTGAAATTGTACCTTACCTCTGAGATATACACTGAAGGAAGAACTCACCATTCAGATGTTGCTCTGCTTTCAATCAACCTTAGTAGATCAGATGATACAAAAAGAAGGTGACCCTGAAATGCAATGACCTTCTTGGCACTGCGATCTCAAATCAACAAACAGATGAAAATAATTAGGAACTCTTTTCAGTACCATAAGACTGTAGTACTCAGTTTGCTTTTTTTTTACCAGGGAAAACATTGAAAATTATGATACAGTGATGCTCACATAGAAAAAGCAAGACTAACAAGGTGCAGGATAATAACACCATTGCTTTCTATGGCTAGGCTAGCATCTAAGTTTCGCATAAATTGGACTGTTCCACAGCATTGTCACTCTAAGTAGACTATTACCCTATACCAGAAGTGGAAGCCTCCGTCATGCCAGTGTGCAGTGAAACCCAGCACTGGTCACTGCAGATGGGCTGCAACTCAGGACAACACAGGTTCGGCTTCCAGCTGCCTCTGGGTACCCAGGAGGACCCCATTTATCCTCTCCACTCCCTGTTGTGTGCATTTAATTTTGATGACTGCAGCAATTCCCAAATTTGTACTTATACTGAATTCTTCCATGGCAAGTGACTGTACCTTCGTACTGTAAGAGGGCCGTTTATTCACTTGCCCAGTGATGCCACTGGCATAGCAATGGAGTTGGTTCTCTGGCCAGTTATTTATAGGAGTGGAAAGTTAGGTACATAGGGAATGGACTGTCAGCCATTAACTCAATGTATTTCTTAGGGCACATGGTTGGTCAAAGTTCAAAAAGTGTGACTTTTTTAATACTGGGGATTTTTTTAAAGCTTATCTCTACTTGTAGGATTGTTTTTCTCTTCTGTTTAGTTGCTGAGCTGTTGAAATGGTAGTATTCAATCCTAAGGTGTTTCTTCAAATCACAGCTGTCGCGGCTTTCTGCTAGTGATGTCTTTGCCTGGAAGCGATAAGTAAATGTTCATCTAAGCATGCAGTGGTTTATGGGTGAGTGTTGGAGAGTATTGTAGATATCCAGTCTGCCTGAAGGTCCAGTCAGCCTGTGGTGCAGTCAAACTCCCACTTCTCACCTCCCAGGAAAGCTTCCCACTCCTTCACGGTGGTTATGGTGATATAAAGCCTTAGCCCTCATGGGAGGGTGACAACTCAGGTCTCCTCGTCCTGGGCAAGCAGCTTAATCAGAGAGATAGGTTTCGTTTTGCTCCTTGTCTTTGCTCCAATTAGTCTCTGGGCACCTCCTGCCAAGTACTGGTGTTTCCCCAGGGCAGAGCACCTCCTGCCTGTGGTCAGAGGAGGGAAAGAGCTGAGGACTTGAGTGCCATCACCCACACAGGTGGGTCTTCTGAATCCTGCATGGCCTGGAGTACTGTTGTCACCCCCATGATGTTTCAAGATGGGGAAGAGGTCAGGGATGTCCGTGGTCCCACCAACATCTGCCACATTCATGGGGAGGTGTCTGAATGCTGAAGCTATACAGGGATCTCTCCATGCAGGGTGGGTCAGGTGCATCCAGAGAAGTTGTTTGCAGCCATCTTCTCCCAGGGCTGGCATGGAAAGGTCTGACTGCGGCTCCTGGTCACACTTAGGTCCAAAAGAGACACCAAGCTGTGCAAATCTGCCAGAAGAGCACTCACTGCAGGGAACAACTCCAAATTCAGGCACCCCTCAGGGTTTGGCCTGATGTTGAGTATTGCATCCACGGGCCGAGGCACATAACTTCAACCAAAATCATCTGTACCCACCAAGTCTTTTATTGCTGTGGGCCCAGTCCATAACAGGGCTTGAGCTTCCAGCTCTCACTGTAAACCCTGACGTCCCACTAACCCCTGTGAGGAAGGCAAGCTGCCCAGGCTGGCATTAGAACCTGAATACTGTTGTGGTTTGTGGCCCTGGGGAGTTAGCTTCCTACTGGTAAAACAGCAACAGTTGTCCTCCCCTTCCCAGGCACGCGTTGACACTGGCTGATTTCTGGAGCATGAAGGTGGATCATGTTTCATCCATCTTCCCAATTCTAGGTAGGGCAAAAATCTACTACAATATTTAAAACCTAACTAAGCACATTTATCAAGAAGACCATGGGCACATCCTTCTTCCTTTGTCATCATGGAAATTAAGTCTTTTAGGTTCCTCAACTCGTACTTTTGTATTTTTTAGTAGGTTGGGATTCTCCTTTTGTTTTAGCGTGGACATTTATTTTTGCACTGTTTCTTTTAGCTGTGCATGCAGGGATGCTGTGGGATGGTAACCATGGTAACTGCAGAGCATTGAAGACGTAATTTCACCCCAAAAATGCATATTACCGGGTTTGTGTTTGCTGGAAGTGAATTGTCTCATTCCCTGAACAATAAGAAGAAGTGAAAAGAACTTATTTATTTCACAGTGATTAAAGGAGAAACTCAGACAGTCAGCATACGGTGGGAGAAATATGCATTAGGTGCTGTTCTGGTATGTCCAAGAAGCCACTATAGACAAATAAGATCAAACATAAGTCTAAGCGTTATTTCCATACGATATTTAGTAACAATAAAATAGTGTAGTCTGAGGCTTTCTTACCCACACTGGGCATTTCATCATCTTTGTGAATGTTGTCAGGTGATCTCAGGGGTCTGGTGCAGGGGGTTTCACTGATACGATGCCAAAGCTGTGGTTCTTTGTACCTGTAACATCTGCCATTAGAGGTGATGAGCAACTTGCCCCTTACTCCAAAGCAGATGCACCAAATACAGCAGCAATGCAGTGTGGGGCTCAGCCCCTCATCTTTGGTGTCCAGCTTTGAATGCTCACCTACAGTAGGGGAGTGGGGGTCTCCCGGGGGTTGCCCCCAGGGGATGGAGCTCAGCACCTCAGGAAATCCTGCTGGGCACCGAGGCCCCAGGAAGTGGAAGATGAAGTTGGAGAGTTGGAGCTGGAGTTTGTTTCATGTGATTTAAAACTGCTTGGGAGGACATAAGAGTATGAAACAGTACTGGAAAAGCCACAAAGTGATTTTGCTGTAATGACATCCCCAGCCTGATAAAGTTGGCCTGTTGTGTCACAGGTCGGATACGATGTTCTGCATGCAGCCAAAACCTTTTTACTTACTTAACAGAGGTCCTCGTTTGACCCAGGGTGTTACAGGATATTGCTGCAGAATGCTTTTTGCAAGAAATCTAGTGCTTTCCCTCCCACCCCCTTACTCCATATAAACAGCCCTATTTCCCCTGTGCACAAGTCTCCCAGAAGAGGCAATAAGGACCCTATGACTACAGTGGCTTCTGTTTCCAGCTACACACCACGCTTGTGTATTTTAGGGACCAAACCAAAATCGTGACAGTACGTAGTAATGTTAATTACTGTCTTCCCCTTGATAGCACTTAGACAGATAGCTGCATTTATTGTTGAATAAAATCACATATTATAAAAGCACTTCAGTACTAAATAGTTCTAGGGATTTATTTTTATGTACATTTGAAAAATTAATGCTTTGATGAATGACACACCAATAAATAGTTTCTTTTCCTAGAAATACCTTTATTCAGGGGACTGCTAAGCCCAACCCTGAGGAACTTAAAAAATTACTACGCTGCTTACAGTAATGAGATTATGTTCATAATACCAAATTTGTAATAACTTAAAAAATAAATTACCCTTTGCTTTTGAACTGATATTTACTTTTCCTTCCTCTCAAAGGGAAACAAACTTTAAAATGAGAGAAGCTGAGTTTTACAGAATAATGAGACTCCATAAGTCAGATATTAATGAAAAACAATAATGGCGAGAACTGTTGACTTAATAAGAAAAGAAAAATGAAGCAGCTTAGTACTCCTTAGCTGGTCTAACACTGAAATTAGATTTACTTATTTATCTTTTTAGGAACTCCTCCCAGTATGACTTTCCACAGACTTGACTTTAGTATTAGAATTTTCATCAAGTGGAAAGATTTGTTTCTCTCCATTATGCCCAAAAAATGTTACCTGGGCACAAACAAACCTTTTTGCAACAGTGGAGAAGAGGAACAAGCAAAGCAACAGACGTGTAACAACAGGCGCCTTTCATGGCCACAGTTTTTTTGCACTTCCACATGGATAAGCAAGAACACCTACAACTCCCCAGTGAATCTTTCAGGGTTTTGCATGCTGCATTTCTTCCCTACTTTGATCTCTGGTACACATTCCTCATGAAAATACTAGTATTTCCCCAGGTTTTGAGGTGATTCTCTGTCATCCAACAGAAAAAGTGGGAGAATACTGCAACAGCTGCTGCAAATCAATAATAATAATAACAACAACAACATGAATGGTTATTCACTTCATAAAACAATGACAATGAAAGTGCTAAAATGAGCTTTTTGTCTTAAAGAAAAAGGAAAAAAAAATCCCTTAGAAGACTTCTAATGTACAGTAGAGAGTGAACAATGCAATAAAAATATTTAAGTGTAGCAATAGTTGATGAATAAATTGATTACAAGAAAAAATATGCTTTAAAGATTCATGAATAAATGCAGTTAACTGAATCACCATCACAATTAGCAAACCATGTCTGTGTGAAAAATGTATTGTCTATTAAATGTTTTGTAAGTGAAATCAGTACATGAGGCTGGCTCTTCTACAAAAAGGAAAGAGAATTAATTGGTATTTTTAACTGAATTGAAGAATATACTTTGTTCTCTAGAAGAATTTGATTTGTTACCTCAAGCTTCAGACCTGTTCCCTTTCAAAAGGTTGAGAAAATATTTTTTCCAGCATTCAAAGGATGCCTTTCCATGTCCCTTCCTCCCAGCAAAAAAAAAACCAAAAAAAAAAAACATCTAAAGTTCAAATGTTTAGAAAAATATTGCCCCAAGGTCTGAAACCAAATACAAGAAATTTCCTGCTGAAAGTGTTTATTCTCCCTGGAAGATAGAGGCATTGACAAGTGTATTTATTTTAAAGGGAAGGTGCCCTAGCCTGTCTGCAACACAGCTTGGAAGAAAACGCTGGTAACTCCAACTTCAGTAGCTGTGGAAAGGGAGACTTGTCAGTTAAAGCAGTTCCCATCTAAGGAGTAACATCACAGGAGTAACATCATACGCATCCACCATAGGTGGATGAGCAGGAGCATACCGGGTTGGATGTCAGATCTACTGCTGGGTTATTTGCTCCTCTTTCTCCAAGCCTGGCAATCAATGAGCAGGACCAACTCTAGCTTTGAAATCTCTGAGGAAGCTACTAAATAATCTGCTAATCTAGATAATGGTGGCATTGGTTTCAGAGGCATTTGTTTCTTCCTAGATGGCATTGACCCGACGTGACCAAAACAGGAGCTGGCAGCTGGCTTGTATTTGTGCTGATTACCTTGACTGTCTACTGTACACATCTGCAATTTCTCGTACACATATGCTATTTCTCATAGTAATTAGAAATATCCCAAAAGCCCCTTGATTTCCTGAGCTCTCCGAGCTCGCCCTCCCTGCTGGTTTAAGACTTCATGTTCAATTTATTTTGGTTTGCAGTGTATCATTTGTGCTGATATGGTTTGACTTGGTTTTGACACTGTATTATTGTCTTCCCAGCCTTGCACTGCTGTCTGTATGAGTGTCTGATGATACTCAGTGGCATGCAAATAAACAGACAATTGCAGTTGGTACAAACATCTATTGTATTTCACAATGTGCAGGCTCCGTAGCTGATTTCCAAACCTAAACATGTGTAAGTGGTTTCAATAAGCTGTTTTCTGAAAATACCCATTACTGTCAATCCAGGCTACCTCATGGAAAATTTCCCGTTTAAATGTCTTTATCCTGTAGTTAGTGCTTGATCGGCCCACAGGTCTGAGAAGAGTCCTGCTTACCTGCTGGGGTCCCGCATTGCTTCTTCAGCATTGCTCTCTCATTTGGGTGCTTCCTCACAGCCCTAGCTCCCATCCCAACAGATGGAAAGCTCAAAAAACTTTCCACGTTATGTTTCATTTACATTTGAAAACTTACAATACTTTGGTATGTTTCAACCCATTTATACTGCAAGAATAATCCCAGGTATCCTTCCTCCTATGTCCCAACTGTGTATTAGATGATAAGAACAGCTGGTCAGTATTCAAGGATCACCTTCTCAGTGTCCAGGAGCAAAGTATACTGACAAAGAGGAAGGCAGGAAAGAATGCTAGGAGATCTGCCTGGATGAACAAGGAGCTCCTGGACACACTGTCACACAAAAAGAATCGTTACAAGGAGTGGAAGAAAGGACAGCTAGAATGGGGGGCATATAAGGAAGCTGTCTGAGCAGCAAGAGACCTGGTTAGAAAAGCTAAAGCTCAGTTAGAATTAAATCTAGCCAAGGAGATCAAGGGAAACAGCAAAAATTTCTATAGGTACATTAATGGTAAGAAGAAGACTAGGGAAGGTGTGGGCCCCCTCAGAAAGGAAACAGGGGAGCTGGTGACAAGTGAT
Source organism: Stercorarius parasiticus (assembly GCA_013396915.1). Lineage (NCBI taxonomy): Eukaryota > Metazoa > Chordata > Aves > Charadriiformes > Stercorariidae > Stercorarius > Stercorarius parasiticus. The sequence continues at coordinate 44,255 of VWZL01004072.1, forward strand.
ATGGAGAAAGCCAAGGTTCTCAACGACTTCTTTTCCTCAGTCTTCACTGGCAAGGGCTCCAGCCACACTCCCGAAGTCACAGAAGATAATGGCAGG
>VWZL01004072.1:45134-62595 GCA_013396915.1 Stercorarius parasiticus
TGCTGGAACATGTCCAGAGAAGGGCCACGAGGATGATCAGAGGGCTGGAGAACCTCTCCTATGAAGACAGACTGAGAGAGTTGGGGTTGTTCAGCCTGGAGAAGAGAAGGCTCTGAGGAGACCGTATAGTGGCCTACCAGTATCTTAAGGGGGCCTACAAGAAAGCTGGTGAGGGACTTTTTAGGATGTCGGGTAATGGTAGGACTAGAGGGAATGGATTAAAAGTAGAGATGGGTCGATTCAGACTGGACGTTAGGAAGAAGTTCTTCACCATGAGAGTGGTGAGACACTGGAACAGGTTGCCCAGAGAGGTGGTGGAAGCCCCATCCCTGGAATTTTTTAAGGCCAGGCTGGATGGGGCTCTGAGCAACCTGATCTAGTGGGAGATGTCCCTACCCATGGCAGGGGGGTTGGAACTAGATGATCTTTAAGGTCCCTTCCAACCCTGATAATTCTATGATTCTATGATAAGGAATGGAGTTTTGTTAGAGTTCAAATACCCAGTCCAACATGCTAACAGTCTTTTGTGTTTTATTACTGTTCTAAAGATGTGATTCATGCCATGATATTCCCCATTCTGAATATTAGATGGCGTGGATTCATTATACAGGATCTATTTCTCTGCCTCTGTGCAGTGTTGCCTTCAGGCTTAATGAAGGCTCTCCAGAAGGGCTAACCTAGCCCAAACCTTAGTCTGGTTGTCCCTGGAGGAAACTTTCTTCTACATGTTGGTTTTAGTTCCTCCAACAATCTGCAGTTTGTTTGGGGGTTTCTTACACTATGTTAAAAAAAAAAAGAAAGCAGTGATGATAGAGCTGAAAGAACCGGGGAGTCAAGCATGAGTGACCATTAACACCAGTAGCCTTTCTCTACTCACTGCAAGTAGTTTTCACTCCCACAGCTACTCTTGTCCATGTTAACAGTATGTTGTGTAGATTAGAAGAAAGTCACTTTATTTCATGGTTGCTTTTGGGTCTTCATCAGATTATCTCCTTGATTATAAAGTCCCAGGCATCTGGAAACAGGAGAGTTCCTACAGTGCTTCCCAGTCCCTCTCAGCATGACCAGGTGCTGGGTCAGTTGCAGGCGCCAGCAGGGAACTGGTCTCCAGAAACAGCAGCTAGATTGATCTGAAGTACGCCTCCATCCAAAGAGGAGTACCCTTGCAGTCTCTCTACAAGCTGGATTTAAATGAAAGGAACAGTGAAACCACAGTGTGGTAGTGTTAAAATGAAGGACAGTCATGTACAAGCACACCACAGTCTTGCACACAGACGTTCGTGTTTGCTGTTGACCTAAGTTGCAAACATGTCATGGTTTAGGCTGGGCTGGCCACTAAATGAACAACAGATGCTCTCTTTTGGATTACTTGAAAAGAAAATTGGTTCTGTTCTACCTCAAACCAGGACAAAACAGGAGAAGTAGGATTCACTTCCACTAGCTGTTTGTGTGGTCTTCACGGCAGGTTGCCAGAGGATGCTGTGTAGAGCGATCACATCCTGGGATATGAAACAACATAACATAATAATGGTGCTGTTTTCCAGTAGATTCCAGGAGTTTTTCCATGGCAAAGAGGGTAGAGGAGAATCTGACTCTTCGCCATGGAGGGTCCAGTTGTTTTAGAGAGCACTGCCAGAAAGCTGTAGTGTTTGGTGATAAGATTGAGGAAGCAAACTGTATGAAATTTCTGTGCTATCCACCAGAGCTACACAGCACAGACCATCTTTACACTAGTTTTATTCCTGGGCTTAGTGGCATTTGGCCAAATCTACTAATAAAACTTAATGGATCAAATTATCTATCGAAGTTGTACGTGCTGAGAGGCGTAGAAATAAGGCAGTTAAAAAGCACAGTTGACTGAAATGTGGAGTCAAGTGATTAAAGAGCTTTACAAACACCAAAGTTTCATTTTTCTGGAACACGTCATGGGAAAGCTCATCGTACAGGTCCTCTGGCCTGCAAATCCTGCCACACTCCCTGTTCTCTCTCTCCTCTTCTCTATTACGAGTATCTTTTTCATCTGCTCTAAGCAGGATCTTGGTCCATGAAGCTCAGCTTATTGACCACTTTCCTCCTTAGCTATCTATCCTGCGCTGTCTGCTCACGTACAGGAGCTGATCTGCTGATCTGGTGGCCAGTTCGAAGCAAATGAGACAGCTGACTGACACATATGGCACTGATTGACTACCAATTGCCTATTTCTCAATAAGCCAAGGTGGAGAATGTATGGAGACGGGACAAAGACATTTAATGTAAAGACAAAATTCACCTTGAGGAAGCAATTAAACAAAACTGAAGAAGATTGAGGTTGGCCAGTTAGAGAGAAAGCACTCAGCTAAGAGAAAAATAGTCACAAGGAAAAATAAAAACTGGCATTGGCAACTGAAAAAATGATGAAAAATGGAATTGAAGTTTTGAATCCACAGATGATAGTGGGAAGAAAAAAATGGCAGAACCACTGCCAGGTAGTCAAAAACATAAAAGAAGGATGGAGGAGAAAAGAGAAATTCTGGTTGCACAGAAGAAAACTGTAGCCGGGTTAAAAGCCTAAGCTACACCTAATTAATGTCCTAAATTACTTCACATGTAAAATAAACTGATGGGAACCAGAGTAACATATCCTTACACAGGGATTTGCATCAGTTTGCATAAACTGATTTCAATATACATCCAGTTAGGCTGTCTGATCAGTTTGAGCATTGAAGAGGACCAAGAGACAAGAAAGCAACAAATGAAATTGTCCTTAAACCTTCCTTCTGGTTCTGGACATGATACTGAATTCACTTGTGCTGTTCAGAAGTGCAGTGAGACTGACAGTTTGCAGTGTGAAAGCAATCTTTCAACAAAATAGTTAATTTTAATATTTGCATTTTGAGGTAATATGTTAAAATCTCCACTGTGCTTCACCTTAAATTCCCATCTATGCGATAGAGTAGCAGAAAATGGGAAAACTCTTCTGCAGAAATCTCCAAGACTTGAATTCGAACACAACATTTCCATGCTCCTGCAGCCTATTCCCTCCCCTTCCAGGTGTTCCAGCCCCTCGCAGAAAATTTCAATAATAATAATTGTCCTTATATCCACCATTAACCACATTAAAGAAATACAGTTTAATACTCATCAAAGAAATACAGTTTAATATTAAATAGGTGTTAGTTATAGAGAGGTCACCTTGAATAATGAAATCCCAAGCACAGTGGCAGTAACTCTAATCTTTGTTTTACAAATATTCCCCAAGGCCTTTTTCAGTAAAGGAGCAAAATGCTCTTCTGCAAACATCAGGTCTTCTTTAATTTCTTCCTTCATTTCCCTTCTGTTTTTATAGCCACCATCTATTTTTTCTTTCCTAACTGTGCGCTTAACCTAGTGGTGTTGGTTTGAACTTGTTATGATGGGCTTTCAGGGTTAAATTCAGCAATTATAGACCCTGCAGTGACAGTAATGTCAGTTTGGTGATCTGAGTGTACGTTTGTGTTTGTTTATGCTGGAAAGGTTAGGTTTTGAGGAAGGAAAATCACTGTTTGACTGCTCAGCAGCTCATTGATTCACTGAGAAACACAAAAGGTCATTTGATTTGTCCTTATGTGGGTGCAACTCTGCCCCTGCTTGTTGGGGAAGTGTTCTGCAGGGATCTTGGAAGAAGCAAGATCTTTCCTTCCCCATCCATATGAAGAATAGTGCTGGCTTTACGGAGATGCATTTTTTTGCAAAAGACTATGGCTGTATAATATTGTTTGTGTGCTAGAAAATCCAGAATGGCCTCCATGACTGTGTGGAAATGTGTTGCCTAAAACTTGGGACAGTACCCAAATCTTAAAGTTCTTTTGAACATATTCATAGTCAGAAGCAATATCAAAAATGTAATGCGAGATTGCAGCCTCTGTTGATATGTCAGTTTTAAATATTGTAATCTAGAAAAGTAGGCATAATGGTGTGGGTATTTCAATTAGTATTCATATTGGATGGACTTTCTTACTTGATCATAAAGTCACAAATCAAAGCTTATGCATGGTTGCCTTTTGGGATATTGATCCATGTCCATGCAGGCAGCCTGGCAAAGCTTCTGTTAAATTAATGCAGCTCTCAAGAGTGACTGAGCAAAGGATTAATGTAGAAGAGTGTTAATCAAATTAAGTGTTTCCTAAAATTCTGTAATACATTTTATGCACAAAGGAAAGTTTGGTAAGAACTCGTTATTACAACAGAAATTATTTATTCTATTGTATTTCATAATACCAAATGGAAATTTGTTCTCTTCAGTGAAATCTGGTGTTTAAACATTATAGCATGAAACCTGGAAAAAAGCATGTATGAATAGAGACTTGCACAGGAAAAGAGGAGGAAATATGGAGAAAATGGTGAAATGGAGGTTCACATCTTGTTTAGTCACTTGTATGTCGTAAAGAGAAATTTATGGGCATGTGTATTTAGATTCTATAAAGCTGTCTTTTACCTTAATTTCCCAGCACTTTGAACAACTTCAGTGGTTGCTTTGTGCAAGGCAAGCAGGTTCTTGGCCCAAAAGAGTGGACTCTGGTCCGCATGAGTAGGGACAAGAGGGCTGAACCAGCAGCGCTCTCCTGCGTACAAAGCCCTTGCTACTGCCCCATCCAAGCACCTGAGCTGGGCAGGCATGTGGAGGGGGCTGAAGCCACATTACAACACAGCTCTTCTGCAAAGGCTTGAGTCCATGTGGTAGCCTCCATGATCCTGAATTGCACAGGTCATATCAAGCAATGGCACCTAATCTGGTGAACCATGTTGGTCACATTTGTGAGAGTCAGTTCCACGCTGCCACACTGGCAATAACCACAGGAGAGCTTGTCCATGGACCACAGGCTCAGCTGTAGTCCAGCCCTGCTAGTGGTCTGTCATCTCCTGCTCATGAATCATTGGGATGCCCTTGGGGTGACAAATGTGACATCAGTCCTGGGCTGCAAAAGCAAAGGGACCTGATTATCACCCTGTACTCAGCGTTCATGAGGCCCCATTTGTTATGCTGTGTCCAAGGTGGAGCTCCCCAGTGCAAGAAAGAGACGCTGCAGTTGACAAACTGGAGTAAGTCCGGTGAAGGGCCGGTGAGCTGGAGGCTGGAGCACATGACATATGAGGAGAGACTAAGGGAGCTGTATTTCTTCAAGTTGGAGAAGAAAAGGCTAAGGGAGGTTGTAATTCCTGTCTTCGGCTACCTTCAGGAGGCTGGAAAGAGGGCTAGGTTTTTCTGAGGCACACAGAAAAAGGAAGAACAGCCGTGGGCACAAAGTGCAGGAAGGGGAAATCCAAGAAGATGTAAGGAAATAATTCTTGACAGTCAGAATGTTCAGATTTTGGAGCAGGAGCCCAGAAAAGTTGTGGAATCTCCTTCTATGGAGATGTATAAGATTTGGCTGTTCAAGGCCCTGAACAGTTTAATTAAGCTTCCAAGTGGTCCTGCTTTGAGTAGGTGATTCAACCAGATGACCTCCAGAGGTCCATCCCAACCTAAATTATCCTGTGATTCTATATTCCTATTCCTCTTCAACTCTCCTGCTAGGCTAGATGGAGAACTCTGCTGAACAGAGGCATGGACCAACTTCTGTCTTCCTTCACAGAGGGATTTGCTATTTTTTCTGCCCCCCAAAAAATTATTTTGTATAACCACAAAGAAAAGGGCTGAATTTTTCTTTTAATGTGTAGGGTTGTGGAACAAAGGAGAGGTCCCTGTTTGTAGCATGTATCTGTAAATAAGTGAATAGCAATGCTATTCACCACTCTGCCCCTTAAGGTTTTCCACCAAAAATGTGCCCTTTCTGGTGCCAAGATATTAGCAAATAGTATCTTTTTAAGCCACTGAACAACATTAAAAAGGGCAAACCAGTTCTCATGGAGGCTGAATTTCATAGTGACTTCTTATGGCACATTTAGAAATCCTTTCTGTAATGCCAGCAGTGTACAGTGAGACTGCCCTGTTGGGCAAGGGGTGATCCACATAGAGATTATCACATTTCTTACAGGAAACACACAGCTGGCTCCCACTCTCATGCCCACCTCATGCCCAATCTGAATGCAAGCACCAAATGAGTGATGCCAAGGGCTTTGGCACCATCACAACTCTCTCTCATTAACAGTGGAGTCACACTCACCCCTGAGACGTTGAGTCTCCAGAGTTGCCTTCTGGCTGTCTGACACCCTCACATGTTCTTGAGAGCACTCTGGATCATCTGGATCCAGTTCTGCCTCTGACCTCTTGTATAATGTTAGTGGACTATTGCTGATAATTACGTCTGAATTAACAGAGCTAATACTGCTCATCTGGTCTGGCTGGTGGGTGGATTAATTAAGTAGTGCCTATAAAGAAAAGCAAACATGAACATACTGTTCAAGTTCTAAATATCTATGTTACCAAAATCTTAGGAGGAGTATAATGTTGCAGTGGGTCTGTGTGGGCAGAGGCTACCCTCACCAGCCAAAGGGATGTCTGAGATTTAGCACCACTTCTGACTTTAAGGGGAGTTACGGATGTTCACTGCATACATGGGTGAGCTTTTCATGTGTGGCTCAATGTGTCACAACAGGTTCATCTTTTTTTTTTCTTTCTTCGCTCCTAATTTAAAACATTTACTCCAAGCCCTGCTTTGATCACTTTTATTCCCTGACTGTGCAAAATTACATTAGACTTTAAGAAAAAAAATGAGATACGTGGAATCAGTATGCTCTTTGCATATAGGAAACCACTTATTAATTTTAAAGGCAGCCATTTGATATATGAAGAGTTCATAATATACGTGAAGTTTACGTAATTTAACAATTAGTATATCTGGGTCTGCAGTTGACAAGCCTGACTTATTTGGGCTGATGAATTACAGGCTGCATTAAATAATTGGAATGATTTAAGACTATTCTGCAGAAACACAGCTGAGAGACATTACAGTGGTTCTTTTTATTTTTAAAGCTTATATTTTAAGAGCTTAAATTGCTACCATAAACACTGTTTTAAACTTTAACCATACAAGTAGGTCCGTTTTCAAAGACAGTCGTTTATTTGTCTAGCAATAAACAATAATTTATAATACTCAGTGTTGGTTTTCATTGACTCCCCAGCTCTTTGGCAGTGACATAATGCTGTTTAGTTGCTTTTGCTAAAAGACTACATCGTTATCATTTGTGTTATTATGTGAGACAAAAATACTTCCTGTGTTTAAGAAAATAATGGTTTGAAGGTTGGAGAGAGGCCTGGGGTTTATTTCGGTTTGAAAGTCCCTGTTTGTGGCAGAAGTCTATTGAGAGACTTTCCCCTTCCTATGGGCTCAGGGTGGTTATGTGGAGCGATGGAGGTCCTTCTGCTCCTGCAGCACCCCTAGGGAGATCGGGTTAAATCTCCCCAGCTCTTGGGGCAGGTCTTCTCCCAGTCCCACACAAGAAGCATCCAGGGGACAGCGTATGTCTGGATGTGGTTTCTGAGCACTATTTTAATGTCTGAGTGCTAGCATGAGGTTTTTTTCTTTGATAAGTAAACCACCTAATACATTGCATCTTGAATGTATGCAGTATTTCTTAAGGTCAAGTTACGCCACTCCCTAATAAAACACAATCAATTACCATTGCGAGAAGCCTGTAGGGTAGTGTATCATTTATCTTGAAAACTTCTGCTCTGAATAAGAATTCTGACTTCACTTTTCAGTATAAATTGCGATCTCTCCTAGCTTCTGCCAGGGATACCATAAAATATGTCGTTATATTAATCAAAGTCCCAGCATCCTAGCATCCAAACTATGAGTTACTGCTGTAGTACAAATGCTCAAGAAAAAGTACCACATCTTATCCTAGCCTTGCTGAAAAGCGTAACGTTTACCATGTGATGGCAGAGAGGACAGCAGACTTTGCAGAATGCTAATTAAGCCCTGTCTTTGGAGATTAGATTGATTTGATAAATACACCTTAACACTTCATTTATGTCTTTATTACATGCCTATAAACTACCTATGACCCTTTTTAATGCTTTGTAAATAAATTAATGGATTAATTAAATATCTCCTATGTACTTTCCAAATAGACTCATGAAACTATTGAAGTTCACCAAAAAGATTTATGGATCTTGCTGCATAATCCAGTACTTGATGTTATTATTTAAAATTTTTTTCAACACTTGAATAAATGTTCAAAGGAGTTCGGGGGCAAAATCAGAGTTGCAATTTTTGGAGCCAAAGCCTCCTCAGCCTTTGGAATAGACTGCTCCAGGATTTTCTGTGAGTGACTGACCTCACAAATTAAGTCTCAGCTTTTTACTTGCATTTGCAGGGAATTATCTTATTTAATTTGTACAAGGAGCAGCTGCGTTAAGCGTTTACATGGAAAGGATCAGAAAAACACAATAATGTGTCTCTGCATAAATATTTTTATGAACTGTGAGTAGACTGCATTAAAGATTAGGTAGGAAATATTTGGTTAATTCATTTATGTATTTATAAAGTACTTTCGTGTGTTTGGAATGGATTACGGAGGGGTAATACAGTGTCAGAAAAAAGCCAACATCAATTTGACTAGAACAAATCATGTCAAAACAAAATAATTCCCTCCTAGGACAAAGGCAGGAGACTTTGTGGACAGAGGGAGAGCAGAGGATGTCACTTAAGACTTTCAGTGCCGTCTTGCATGGAGGTCTCAGAAGCAAGCTGGAGAAGGAAGTCTCCTCTAGGTGAAACTGTGGTAGGGCAGGTGAGCACTGGCTTCCACAACCTTGTTCACAGAATGAAATCCAAGGTTTAATTTCCAACAAGGAGCTCCACAAGGCTCTGACCTGAGCCTAAAACTGCCCAGTGCTTAACATCAATTACATGAACGGGAAACTAAGGAGGGCGTTTATTAAATCTACATATGACAAAGACTGCAAGGAGCTGGAGGACAGGTTTAAAATTCAAAATGATCTTTCAGATTGGGAAAAAAATTTGAAATATGTAGCATGCAACTCAGCAAGTTTTGGTTACTTTTTTCCCAGCCTCGCTCTCCTGTTGGCCACTGGCTCTAGCACTTGTCATTGCCTGTGCGGCAAGTGCTGCATGGCACGTTTCTCACCCTCCAAGCACAGTTGCCTTGTCAGGTCCTCTTTCTAATTCAGTTCTCCCAGGTAGGGGGCCTGTCTGCTCAGATAAAAACTGACTTGGCACTGGACCCATCACTTGGCTTTTGGTATCCAGACAGCATGGCAAGTGTTGAGCTTGACTCTACAGGAGACTGACCAGAACATGCTGAGCCCAAATGTTCAGCAGTCTGAAACAAAACCAACCCCAGCCACAGCTTCCCTTCCTGTACGTCTAATGGGTTCCATGTATGTCGTATCGTGCGTTTCTCTCATGCACTTTTTAACTGGGTAACTGTGTTATCCATATGTAATGCATCCCGTTTCTTACCAATAGTCGCACTATCTGTTTGGCTCGTCCAGTTTGTCTTCATGTTTGAACATTCCCCAAAGTGCATGTCCCTCCATACCGTACTGTATGTTTCTGTGTAAACCTCTGCCCGTCTTGTCATAAGCAACACACATCCAGCTTGTCAGTACCTGATCTAGCTGCTCATCAGCTGCACTTGCGTGTTCCTTGCTACTTCACTTGCACAACTACAGTAATGAGCCTGCATATCATTCAAGCTCCATCGCATTTCTGTACACAGTGGCAGCCACTCTTGCAAAGCACTGAACATAGGTAGGATCCTGCCTTAACTGTGACTTCGTTGCACAAATACTCCAAAAATGCAGCAGCAGAGTCCTCTGGGTGGCAGAAAGTGTTGTAAGAGATGCAGTGGTTGTCAAGCAGAACACAAGTCAGCAGTGTCATAGTTCTCCAAAAAAAAGCAACCAGCATTGTGGGATGGAGAGCCATTATACATATTAGACATTAAATAAATAAGGAAAGAAATGTTCCATTGAGAACTAGTGAACACTTAGGTGGAGTAATCAGTCCCGATTTGGGCACTGCACTTCCAGAAACAAGCGGATTAGGCTGGAGACCACAAAGGCAAACAATAAGAATAATCAGAGATTTAGAAAATGTGGCATAATAGGAAAGCTTGAGAGAAAACTAGTGTTTAGTCCGGAGAAGAGACGGCTGATGGAAGCCATGTATTGTTCCACACCAGAACTCTCCTGTCCCCTTTTCTGCTGCCTCTCCTGGGAATGAGACTCTCCGTATCCCCTGTAAGCTAGAAAAGAAGCAATACACTTCCATGGAAAGGCATGGAGAATTAGTTTTCATTTTAAAATACTGAAGCTCTGGTAGAGTCTGCTGAGGAATTTTGTAGCATCTACATCACTGGACAATCCTGAGAACAAGTCAAGGATATCTGCATCTCAGGAGTGGTTTTAAGTATAATTGAGCGTAACTTGGATCTGGCAGAGATCAGCCCATCTCTCAAAGGCCTTTCCTTACACTCCACAGGAAAACAGGCCTTTATCCCAAGCAAAACACTGGCTGTGTTACCAACACTTAAGTTGTTGTCGTATTTCTCCTTAGGCTCCTTTTCTTGGAGGAATGGTCCATCACAAAACCAACTTCCAGTATTTAAAAAATGAAGATTTTGTCGTTTTTATTTTCAAGGTGGTGCTTAAAAAGTGAACGTAAAAAGTGCCATTATCAGTAGAAAATTAACATATTCAAATCTCATCATTTTCAAGTTGACATTATTATTTTTCATGGGACTTACTCATATTTTGAAATGTTTGGTGTTGGCAGGCTAGTAATAGTTCACATTCACACAAAAAATCCCTGCTCCCATTGAAAATTAGGGAGATATCAGTAAGAACTGCTTGTGCGACTTTGGTCTTTGCAGAGTTAAATTCTTCTTCGCAAATTCGTAAGAACTGTCATCTGTGGACCCCAAAGCAATTTAGAAACATTATTTAATGTTAAAAATCAACTTGGCTCAGGCCATAACTGAGTTCAAGCAGCTTTGTGGAGCTGGCTGCTTTTCAGTGGAGAAAAATAATCCCTTTGGAAAGCAATTGGGCTGAGTGTTTGTAGTATTTGGAGTGCTAAAAAAAACTTAGGACAGATATTCTTAGATCCACACTGGCAACCATCTAAGCCAATTCACTGATTCAATGAACGCTGGGTAACCTTGTCAGGGCTTATTCCTACACTGAGAAGGAAAGGCTGGGGACAAACAAACTGTAGAGGGTGTAAAATTTTCACTCCCTTTTCTGGCTGTAGCTCTGGTGCAAAGCGCCCTGTGTTTCCACGTGTAGGAAGCACTCAGCAGTCCAGACAAAGTGGGCCCTAACACGCTTCCCCTTGTTGCCACCTTCCTGCTCCATCCAAATTACCCATGTTTGAATCTTTCCAATCCCATTATAAAGATTCATATGTTCGGACGTGGAGATATTCAATAGCAATTCATCTGAGAGGATGGGTCATAGGATCGTTCAGGCTGGAAGGGATCTCAGGAGGTGTTTTGTCCAACCTCCTGCTCCAAGCAGGATCACCTGTGGGGTCAGATGAGGTTGCTTAGAGCTTTATCCAGTCAGGTCCGGAAAGCCTCCCACAGACTGTGTAGTCTCCCTGGGCAGCCTGCCCCACTGCTTGACATCCTCATGGGGATAAAGTTTCTCTTTATATCCAGTCTGAACCTCTAATGTTTCATCTTATGCCTGTTGTCTCTTGTCCTCCTGCTTGTCCTTGTCCACCGTGCGGAGTGGCTCTGTCTCGTTGACGACCTCCTCATAGGTACTGGGGGTCTACTGTCCGGTCTGCAGGCAATGCTGTCTCTTCTCCAGGCTGAAGAAGCAAGCCCCAGGTCCTCAGCTTCTCCTCACTGAGCATCTGCTCCAGTGTCAGCCCCTGCTGAATTCCAGTTTGTCTATGCTGTTCTTGTGTTGGGGAGCCTCAAACTGGACATTGTATTCCAGATGTGGTCACATAAGTGCTGAGCAGAGGGAGATAAACACTTGTTTTACTGGCTGTGCTCCTGTTAATTCAGCCCAGGACGCTGTTCACCTTCTCTGCTGCCACTGATTCCTGTGCAGCTTTCTGTCTGCCAGGACCCCACGGCCTTTCCCACAGAGATGCTCCCCTGCCAGTCAGTCCTCAACTTGTATCGCTGCAAGTTTTTCTTCCTAGGCTCAGGACTTTGCATTTGGCCATGTTGAATTTGATAGAGTTCATCTTAGCCCCTTTCTCCAGGCAGTTTGAGTCCCTCTGAGTGGCAGTTCTCCTTTTGACCATATTAACTGGTCCCCCAGTTTAGTGTCTGGAGCAAACCTGACCAAAGGGCACCCTGTTGCCTCCTTCAGGTCATTGGCAAAGACGTTAAAGAGGTTATGTTCCAGGATAGACCCCTGTGGTGCCCCTCTTGCCAGAGGTGTCCAGGTAGAGTGCAACCCATTAACCACTACCCTCTGAACCCCACCACCCAACCACTAAGTTTCCTATATAGTTGTCCATCCGTCTTGTATCTGCTTGGATACAAGAATATTGTGGGAGATGGTGTTGAAAGGCTTGCTGAAGTCAAGGTAAATGGCATCCATTGCTCTCTCCTTGTCCACAAGCCCAGTTATTTTGTCATAGATGGCCATCAGGTTGGTCAGGTATGATTTACCCTGGGTAAATCCATGATGGTTGTTCCCAGTCACCACCTTTTTCTTCATGTGCACACAAATATGTTCCCAGAGGACTCACTTCATGATTTTCCAAAGGGGAGCTGACTGGCCTGTAGTTCCCCACAATGACCTTTGCCTTTTTTGAAAATGCGTGCAATCTGCTTTTCCCCAGTTGTTGGGAACCTGTGCTGATCTCTGCAGCCTTCTAAAGATGGATTGCAAAGGCATTGGCCAGCTGTGAGCTTCCTTGGGGGCAGCCCATAAGGTCCCAATGCACTTGTGTGGGTCAACTTTCTGAAGTAATCCTGGTTTCAACCCTCACCCACTGCTGATAGCAGCTGTCCTTACTCTACGCAGAGACCTGGGAGACCTTATTGTTGAAGACTGAGGCACTGACTACCTCAGCCTTACCTCTGTTCACTGTCAGTTTATCATCAGAATTTGTATCAGAAATAGTTTCCCTTCATCAGCCTCTTGGTTTAGGAATGAAGATGCTTCTGAGTATGGGTAGGTTGCTGGAATGAATTATTGTCTCTCAGCAGATTATGACTATTACAGGGGTTAGGAGGAAGCCTGACTGAGACCAGGAGCAGTCAGAGAAGTTCATAGGCACTGCTGGGTGTTGTAAAGATTTGGATGCTTTGGATTCAAATTTAAGAGGGCTGATGTGAATTATCCAAAGAATTTCAGAAGTTTGTCCTTCACTAGTGCTGTGGATTTTTATGATTTAGAAGCTGATGGGAAGGAGGAATGTTTGGTTGGTTGGTTTTTTTCAGTGTAAAATGATATACTGAGGCTACGGTTCATGCATTTTGCTTCACCCCTCTGTAGCAGGAGAGGTTGACTCAAGCTTAGTAACAGGGAAATGGAGATAATTCAAACTCAGCAAGGAAAAATCTGTGGCTTGCATTAGTGTAACCATATAAAGCATATGAACTTGAGTATGTCACAAGTGTGCACGTGGAGTCTGTACTCAGTATGCTGTGTAGTCCATACTCCTTTATCTGAGCTCTTAAACAGATCCAGAAGTTACAGCATTTTTGTTTATGCACGGATAAAAAAATAGAGGCAGGAAAAATTGGAAGTAGGTGTTATCCCAAAATTTACTGTGTCAATATTACCTGGCATGTGCTGTCATGAAACAAATTGAATATAGAAAATGAACAAAGGGTCTGGAGGTTACTGACATGAAGCACAAGCAGGGCATCAAGCACTTGAAGACTGAGAAGAGTGTTCCTGGGGAAAACCATGTGAAGAAATTATCTAATTCTTTTGTAAAAAGAATTTACAAAGGAAAACAAGTTACCCATACAGGTGCAGATAACAAAGTGCTCTGGGAAGAGGGCTGTGTGAGCACTGAGACCCCACCAGAAAAATACCTAAACCAGGAGAACAGGTATAGCATGCCTTCTGACAGTGTTCTTTGCACTGACCAACAGTAAAATGATCCAGGAATATATATAAATTCAGCACCAAATCCTACAAAATTACTAATTGCAGAAAGTCCCTAAATCAAAACAGCTAAAAGATGCTTTTGAAAATGCATTTATAACATTCTGGGAGATAAAAGTAGCCAGGAATGCATTCTGAATGTCATTGCAAAAGCATGGGTATTTGGGTTTCTGTATTACATCCATCACTGTTACGAGCTATCAGAAAAACAGGAAAGTCATCAGGGCTTCACAACAGCACTTGTTTGAAATAAAATTATAGCGGTGCTTTTATAAGCCCTTCTGATTCTTGTGAAGCATTTTGAGGCGTAAATCTTGGTCCAGGGTTTGGTTGCCAGAAAGTCAGCACACCTGGTGTTGTGCGGGTGTTCTGTGGGGGACATAACCCCAGAGCTTAGTAAGGCACCTTTACCCTGATACCTCTTTGCATGTCAGGATTCAGCTTTTCCTAAAAAAAACAGCTGTTTGCCAGAACCCTGGCTTAACTGTAGTCAAATGGCAAAACCCTCACTGATAATTATGAATCCATGATTTCATCCTCCAGTCCTCCCAAACTGAGTGACTGTCTGCCACACTGAAAATTTCCCCCAAAACATCCATTCCAGGCTGCCTTTTTCAGATTTCTTAAGCTATTGTAAATGTTCTCTGCCTTTCCTGACATTCCTTCTGGCATTGAGTTGTTGTGGTCCGTGATTCCTGTCATGCAGAAGTCGGAGAGTTTATTCTGACCACCTCAAAGACATATTTCTGCTTCAAGATCTGAAAAAAAATCTGCGTGAAACAGATGTGTCACAGTTAGACCTGTTACAGTCCTCCTATTAGAAGCTCTTATGGGTCCAGGATTAAGCTCACCACAAACCTGACTTACTTTTGTTCTGCAAAAAACTACTTCCTCGCTGGGTTTAACCTTCTCGTATCTTTGTCAACTGTTCTCTCAGATCTATTAAAAGTGAAAGAACATACCGTAGCAGATTTTATTTGTTTGTCATTTAGCAGCAAGGAAACACTGCAGAGAGTAATCCTACCAGGGATTACAGAGTATTTTGACAAGTAGCAAGCGCTCAGATTCATCTAAAGCCTGTTGCTTCCCAGGCTGCTCAGTAATCCTGGTTTAGACCAGCTGAGTAATTAAGATGTTGCAGGAAAACAGAGTCCTCAAAAGGAAAGATACAAATGAATTTGTAAAGTTCAAGAGCAACTGGACTATGAGAGGCAGCCGAAAATGCGAAGACCAGTATGAGGCTTGAAGAAATACCATTTGAGGCAGACATTTCAAATTATTTGTTCTGAAAGAATTCAGAAATCCTAAACTTTTTACTAAAGCAACTAATCCTCCTTCACCCCAGCACTAAAATTCTGGGTGTTATATATGATAGCTTTTAAAGAAGAAAATACAGTTCATTCTCTACGAAATGCATGTTGTATAAAGGCTGGATAAAGAAACAGGTACCAGCAAAGTTGTTCTAAGAAAGTTATGTTGTGTTTATATAGAAATCTGACAGTGGAAAACATGTATTTGAAGCTCTTTATCCCCAAGTTCTGGTTATGGTATTCAACCATTCTTGACATGTTTTGTAGTGGTTATTGCCAAGTGAAAAGACTTGATGCTAGATTCAGCAATAGATTGTTTAGAGTGTAATTACCAGTCTTACAAAAATTTAAACGGGGTTATTTCTTGTTAAGCTGAAATTATACCTGGCATCTGGACACACTACCCTCATTCCTCTTTTTACTGCCCTTCCCTATTCTTCAAAAAATCAGTGTAGTGCGTCATTATTGGTGTTGGGAATAAAAATGATGAAAATGGTAAAAATATTTCCAGAAATGTCTTTCTCTCTTAAAATTTAAAAAAGCCCAACAAACAAACTGGGAGCTACCAATAGCTTCCACAGGCTTTCATTTGAGGACAGATCTTTTTTCCTTTTTCCATTACTGCCTATTGATAGTATTTGATAACACAACAACAGTCGTCACTAATAGTGTATAACATACAGAAAAGCTGCCAGATACCTAGTACTGAGATCCAGATACCTAGTACTGAGATTTGCTTTCCTACGAAAAATCACATTATTTTTCCAGAGGGCATGTGAAGTGGCATGCTAGTGCTCTGATTAATTCATCCGAAAACCATGGAACTACCCCAGTTCCTAGTGAACTCTAGTATGACGTCAGTTCAGGAAATGGGCTGTGGTTCTGGGGGACAAACCCTCTGATAGGGATGGTGGTACACCTTGCCAGATCATTGGGTGGTCACTGCATGGCCCAAGTGTAAGTGGCTCCAGTAGAAGTTGTCCTTGACAACCTTTGGGAGATCTGCTTGTCAAAGACAATTGGAGGAAAACCTCACATGAAGGTACTAAAAATTATATTATTTGACAATAGGAGTCACAATAAAAAGGCATAAAATAGGAATATTATCAATCAGTTGAAATGGCAAGTAGAAGGGCATAGTCAATGAACCTGAAGGAAGGGGATTCAAAAGAGAAACTGGGAAATACGTTATTGCACTGTAAGTAGTGAGAATTGACATTCCCATGCCATTAAAAATTATTGTAGCAAAGAATTTAGTAGGCTCCAAAACCAGATTGTATGTTTATATGGATGAAACTTGGAATAGAAGGGCTTTACAAGTTAAGGCTAACAACAAACTTTTGGGAAACTGGAAATCCTCAAGATTCAGGACTTGTTTTCAGTGCCAAGAGGGAAGTTTCCCAGGAGAAAACTCACCTCACCACTATTTAATGTCAGGCCTTCTTGTAGGTCACCCCTAAACATCTGGTATTTAGCATTACTGGCAACAAGATTTAGATGAAGTGGGCAATAGTGTGATGTAATCCAGCAATTCGCATGAGGGGAAGGAGGTCCAAAAAGTATTCGATCTCAGTCACACGATTTCATTTTCAGTTTCAAATTCCCCATGTGACTCAGCTTGTCTAGCCAGAGTGATAGGCAAAAAAAAAAAAAAAAAACCACCAAAAACCCAAACCTCAATAGAGATAAGCAGAGGTTTTACTCAGTCTAACTTTAGTCTTTAAAAATGCTTTGCAGCGGTGTAGCCATACCAACTTTACAAGCCAAACTGTGTTCACATAAAGCAGAAGGAAACTGTAATGGAAATGATGGTTTGCAGACAAATTCAGAACTATGGGAGAGGCAGAGGAAGCATTGATCGGGAAAACTATTTTGATCTTTGCATTGTAATATTTTGCATCTTTGGCCAATGTGGCGGTGTGGACTGTTTGCAGTGCTGGTTTCTAGAAAGGCCTCAGTCCTTGCCAGTCATCAAAGCCATTTTTAGTTTCTATTCCAAATAACCATGTACCTACTATTTTCTAGTTGATACATGTTCGGGCAAAGCTTTCTTTGTGAGTAAACCAGTTTTACCTGGCCTACTTTTTACCTTTGCCTTTACCCTTGTTGCATGAAAGGGGACAGAGGGACAAAG
>VWZL01004093.1:0-24633 GCA_013396915.1 Stercorarius parasiticus
CCATCCAGTTTGCAGACACCTGTCATAATTAAACTAATGGCTCTGAAAATGTGCCTTGATATTAAATCTATCTTCCGCCGAGGAGCGGGGCTGATTAAAACCGCTGTTTGACAGTTAATGATGAACCTCTCGCTTGCTGAGCTCCGTAACTGGAACAGACCGGTTCATCCCTCCCTCCCCTTGTTGAGCCCTTTCCCGTATCCACCCCCCAGCCGCCGCCTCCCACCCTGAACTGCACGGCTTCTCCCCAGGTCCTGTCCCACGGGCGCTGGGAGATGGAGGGTCTTCAGGCTCTCGAAACGTTCCTGGGATGGCTGACGTTTGCCACAGTCTTGGGCTGCGGCTCCAGCGCGCGGGCAGTGGTGGGAGAGAAGGCATCTGCCCGAGTCCCGAGCTGGCGAGGGGTTGACCTGCCATAGACTTGTGGTTCTGTAGAGCTGCTGATGGGGGGGAAAATGCTGAATAACATTTATCTGCCCAGAAACTGTGCCCTGTCAGGGGCTGTGCATCTGGGAGAGCTCAGAGAGCTCCTTTTCCAGTGCTGGTACTAGGTAGCTGGCATCAAAATATGAATCTTTCTTGCTCCAGGGTTCATCAGCTGCTCCTGCGTGTTCCCCTGACAATGTCAGAACCAACTTCTTCTGACATCACAGCGTGTTGCCAGGGCAATGGGTTTGCTGTAGCAAAACCAGGATTATTATTAAACAGAGAAAGAAGAGTCCTTAAGGAACAAAATCAGTGTTTACTTGGAAATGTGTCCAATAACTGCTTGGTACTTCCAACTACGTATCTCTAAATAGACCGGTCCAGCCGCACCTCTGAAACCATCAAGACAGTTGTCTCTTGTTTTCTTTTCCACTTGCTGCTGACCTCATCAAGGACAAAAACTCGACAAGCTGTGAGGGTTTGAAGTCCCACTTGCCCCACAGGTGGTTGGTTTTGACACTCAAACCGCAGCAGGGCTGTGTGTGGGATGCCCAGATAGGCACAGTAATCCTCAAGTGAATGCAGAGCTAATCAGACACAGCCCCAGTAATTAGTGTGACACAAACTCTGCAAAGTTCAGATAAGCATCAGCAGTTCCAAGTAGCATTTATTATTATTTGCTGGGTCTCTTAGTCTCTGGGTACTTTAATTCCCCAGCTCTACAATGGAGATAATAAAGCTTCCTTGTCTGCTCTCCTTTAATTGATGATGAGCTCCGTGGGGCACGGGCCATCTCCCTCTGGAGGCACGTGCAGTGCCCAGCACTGAGACCTCTATTTGGGGCGTCAGTGTATTGCCACTGCACGAATAACTGATCATATTCGTGAGTGAGGATGCTGCTGAAATAGTGAGGGGGTCCTCTGATAAATATATAGAGAAGACCCACTTGTTGGAGCGGGCTGATGCCAGAATCCTGCTCCCCACCCTGACACCCAGCCAGGCTGCGCGCCGACTATCATTAGCTTTCTTACCCAGCTCTAATGCCATCCGCTGCCACAACAGTAATTACCAGGAGATTAGGCAGCATTAAGCACTCTTTAATTTGACACATTGCAATGATCTCCATTCAGCCTTTCTGCTCGAATAACTCTCCATAAATATTTTGTGAGGCTACCAAAATAAACAGAGGCTCGGCTGTTTGCACAGCTGAGATCTTTGCAGCTCTTTGAGAACCCAGGTAGCAAAGCCGAGGGTGGCACCAGGGGTGTGGGTGCGAACCGAGTGGTCAGTTGGGTATGCGAAGCGTCGGGGAGCGGGAAAATATCCTTGTATAGCAAAATTAAAAATAATAACAATAATATATGCCTTGTGCCGATGGCAATTTAATAGGAAACATTTTTTAAACAACAACCCAATAAAGAGAGATGGGTATTTATGTAAGAAGTGGCGGCATTAGAAGAAATAATAATTACGCTGGAGTTGTGTTCTCTCTTTCTTTTTCCTTNACTGTTAATACAGCAATAAATCCCACGGGGCCCCATTGCTTCTGAGATAGGATCATTTGGTAATTACAGTGCATTAGAAGTTCAATATTCTTTCATTTTTTTCCCCTCAGCTCCTCGCCTGGATGAGTGGTGGGCTACGAAGGCATGTGCCGGGAGGATTTACTGTAAACACCCCATGTGCTGCCCCTGCACCTGGAGGGAGCACAGGGCAGCCCGGGGGGCCAGCGCCTCTCTGCCCACCGGGGAAGGAGCCCGGGACAATGACAGGTCTGGGATGTGCTCCTCGGTTGGCGGTGGGAGACGGTGTCTCAAGCTTTCGTCCCGCTTTGCGGGCGGTGTCTCCTCTCGCTACGTGAGTCTCCGTGGGAGAGGAGGAGAGATGGCTGGGGCAGAGCGCGGATGAGCCGGGGACAGGAGGAGGAGAGAGTTCTTGGTGCGTTAGTGACAAGGTCTTGACCAAAATAATTGCTGCTGTCAGGAACATGTTGCAGAGGCCCACGACCAGGCTCAGGAAGGGATTGCCCGTCTCCACTCCCCGGCTCACCAAAGCCCACCCGGGTCCGGGGGAGCACTGTGTGTTTGTCGTGGGGCAACGCCGCTGCCGTGCGAAGGAACCTCCCCTTCCTTGGTAGGGCAGCTGCTGCTAAACAATAGGGAGATCTATTCGCTGCCTTAACAGATGCATCTTCCCTGCCTGCTAAGTAAACTCTCTCCATTTACGGTGTCGATACTGGCTCGCAGTCGCCCCTGTTCCCAAAGCAGCCCTCGCCGGCTCGTGGCCAGCTGCCGCCCCGGCTCTCCTGCGCACGGAGAGCTGTCAATAGCCCTGTCAATAAGATACTGGGGACTATTGATCGGCATAGGCATTTAGGGGTCACTGGTCGATAGGAACTCTCATCAGGCGATGTAGGAAATGAGCGCTTTCAAATACAGGCAGCAAAGTGAGACTCCCCAAGGGGGAATGATACAACTCAATTTTCCCTCTCCTGTTGCTTTGTCAATTGCCCAAGTCTGGAGAAGGTGGTGGCTGCAGGAGCAAGGAGAGAGGGGGAGGAGAGGGAACGACGCATCCCAGTGTTTGACTGAAAACATCTCGGAGGCTGAAAAACAGCAAGCCACAACCCAACCGCAGGCCAGCACCAGGCACCGAGTCCAGCATGAAAACATCGCACGGCACAAATACGCACATAGGTAGTATGAACTTCACTTATTAAAAATAGTGAGCTGACGGTCAGAGTGGTGAGAATCCCAGGGCTGCTTTGAGCCCTTGAGCAGTTAATTTCTCTTTGCTGAGCCCCAACAGCCTTCCTCGTGTTTCTCCTGCTCTCTCACTTTAGCGTTGAAGGACCCATGCGCAGCCACTGAACCTGAACCGTGCTGGGAACGTCTGAATCCTAATCCCGGTCTGTGCCACAGATACACAGCGTTTGCTGCTGGTACTCGGTTTCTGAGGCTGCAGGCAGAGAGCTGCTGGCAGGAGCTGGGCAGAGCTGGGAGCAGCGGGTAGCAAAGCTTGTAAGAGTCCTTCTGTGCTCTGAGGTCTTTAATCCTGATTTTGTTCATGATTTCTTGCAAAGTTTGATTTTGAAACAGAAGACAAGCCCATGCGTGTTTCCGTCCTGGAAGCGGCGGTGCAGAGACCCACCCCGCAGCAGGGCAGAAGCTCTCGTTAGCCTCATCGTCTGCTTTGCTCTGAGGCCTTTTTATCCGTGGGATTTGGTGCAGTTCAGTCAGGCGACGGGCCGCCGCCGCTGTGCCAGGGTGAGTCCCACAGGGATTCGTCCCCAGGAGCCGGCCATCCCGTGCCGCAGGGCTCTGCCTGGCTGCTGGGGACTTGCAGCGGTCTGCTGGCACCAAACCCTGTCCTTGGGCTTGTCACAGGTCTGGAATATCTTCTTCACAACCCGTACACTTGCAGGGAGCAGGCGGAAATGGCGACATTGAAGAGGACACATCTCATGGCATTGCATTTTGATCGGGGCAGTTGAGTCTTCTTTATTTTCATTTTCTGCATTTCTTTCGTCTCCTTGTGAGGCAGGTCCAGAGCACAGAATGAGGAGGGTTCCTCCTTTGGAGCAGGGACAGTAGATTAAAGGAGAAAGGTACAGCCTAAACTAGAGGGAGCTAAAACCTCAGCGGGGCTGCTGGTGGCTCGGTGGAAGGAGCAGAGGTGGTACAGGAACTCTCAGCCTGGTAGAGGCAGCGGAGTCCCTTAACCCCGTGCCTTGTGTCACGGTGACACCGTGCCTTCATGACGCAGAACTATTTGTGTTTTCCATCTTGCGTGACACATCCTTGCAGGATTCCAGCTTCCAGCGCACAAGGGTGGTACGTGATGGGGGGAAGCTGCAGCTACTCCGCGTCACTCCCAATAGCTCAATGGTCTGAGCTTTGTTCCTTAAGTGCCATTGCAAAAAATCTTTTTCTCCCTACCTTGCCACTTGGCATTATTTTTCATCTTGTGATATTGTTTTCCCCTTTTCGGATCGTTTCCCAGCTCCACATACCTCTCCGACTTGCTTGATGGTGATACTTTTTCAGGGTTTGGGGTTTTATTTTTTTTTCCTGTTCTCAATTGCTCAGGGCCAGTGCTTGAAATTAAACTGTCTCTCTATGTGATGCAAATCAGATAAGAGAAACCAAATGAGCCCCATGTTCATCTGCAGAATCCGATTCTGCTAAAACTCGTTCTGTTTCATTCTGATCTTAGACAGATGTAAATCAAGAGGAACTTTATTTTAAACTAATGTCAGCAGGAAAGAGCTCAGCAGAAATAACAAAAACGCCATGCCTTGTGTGTTTATCACTCTTCAAGGTAAGATAAACTTTTAGCCTGATTGTGATTTCTCAATACTGTGCAGGCTGTGGTGTGGCTCCCAGTGACATGTTTGGAACAGGAATTGGCATGTGGTGCAGGCTGGGAGGAGAGGGATGCAAGGCATACTGGAAATTTAAGGAAAAGGATACGCAAAGCATAAAAAAATGCAGCTTTGGGGAGTTTTCAGAACTATGGCTCAGAGCACGGTGAATACGTTTCATCCGAGGCAGCCGGCGAGGCCGCTTGCCACCCTTGGCGTGGAGGGCTGGCTGCCGGCCGTGCCGGGGCTCTGCAGCTCCAGCGGGAGACCTGCTCCTTGGCCCGATGGAGGCGAGTTCCTGCATCCCAGCGATGGGACCCAGACTGGCCGCACCGCTGGAAATGGGCGACTGCCCTGCTGTAGGAAGGCCAGCTCGCAGGCTGACTCTGAAAAGGGAGGTTGGGGAGCAGAGCCTCAGATTATGGAGCAACAAAAATAAAAACTGCAGCAAGAACCAACCCAGCTGCTGTACGGTCCGGCCCCCACGGGCCCTTCCAGCAGAGGGAGGACACGAGTCCTTCGGCATACGGGTGGCATGGAGCGGCGGGCATGGCAGTGCTTCCACAGCACGAGTGGCACCGGCACAAAAGAGAAGAAGAAAAAAAAAAATTGCAAGTAAATAAAAAGAAGCCCATTTGCAAATATTGTAAGGAATGCATGTTCTCATACGTGCTGCTATTAAGTCCGTTCGTATCATATCAGCAAACATCATGTCAGCTTGGAGAGGTTCCTACTTATTTCTTTTTCCCCGTGAAATGTTTTTCAATGCCTGAGCGAATCAAAATGAATGTAAATGAGGTTTATTAAGTCAACCCCACACGGTGCTGTATTGTCAGCGTTTGTAGGCTGTGACAGGTTAGTTATTGCGGTTTGAAGGCAATGTCACCAGCACAGCAGTCTTCAGAAGTAACTTTTTAAAAGAATAATAGTAATAATAACAACAACAACAATAACAGCCGCATTTCAGGACTGTCTGTGATGTTTTGAGGAGGCATTTCAGGGAGAGGTGGTGTGTCTAGAGGGCACTCCCAGGCAGCCCCCAGAGTTTGCAAGGGCCCCGTGTGTCGTGTGCCGCCGGGGCGCGCACAGTCTGCGCTGGGGCCAGAGACGGGCTCCCGAGTTATTTTCTCTCCTCTCCTGGTTCGTGTACGCTACCCATCACCATGACATCTGGAAGATATCCGTTTGTAAATATAACCCTGTTGAGCTGTCTCACGAGTCTTGCTGGTCTTCAGTGAGCCAGTCTTATTATTTTTAGTAAATTACTTCGGCCTTGGCTATGCTACAAAAAACAACTAGTAAGGGTAGCGTTAATTTAGTTACTTAGACTTAAAATAACAGAGACACCCATCCAAGGCTCTACATGCCTTAGCATTGTTAATTGTACAATAAATTCCATTCAATTACAAACTCTGCTTCATTAATATCCTCATTTCCATAGGCACTCAGCCAGCAAGCCACCACCCTGCTGTCATCTAGAAAGCTCACTCTCCAGCCGCCCTAACTCTCTCTGGTCTCTGGCAGCATATTTGACAAGCCATCAAATCCGGGTTATTTCTGACCGAGTGGAAAATAGACTTCAGGAGCATGGAGACCTCATGGGAAATGCCCAGGGATCTCCTCCTTGATCCCATCTGTGTGATCATTCCAAGCATGGCTGGTCCCAACAGCACGGGGACAGCTGACGCCTGTAGGAAGGCTGGTCCTGAGTCATTCCTTGGGCCCTTTGGTGGGACCTGGGAGCTCTGGGTTGGTTGTCTACTGCTGCTGTTATCTCATGAACTCCTCGTAACGTGGGATGGAGGATGTTAGTAGTCCTGACTCCTAAAAATCTGCAAAAGGCCTTCTTTAGAAACATGCACTTTTTTTTTTTTGCCGCCTGCAGGCAGCCAGAGGTACTTTCCGGGTAAACTTCCTCGCGCTGTTGCCCTTATCCCCTGTGAACTGGACTCTCCATAATTAGATTCTCCTCCGGTTTATTCTGCAGGAAGGTCCTTTCCCTTGGATCAGCAAGGAGGGTGGGATGTTTTAGCCAGCTTTTAAAACATGTAGGTGAAGCCTGTGAGTCAGTATGGATGCGTGCAGTCATGCTCGCTCGTTAGCCGCCTCTACTAACTGAAAAATAGTAGTGAAAATTAAGACAGCTTTGTTCTCGAAGCCAGCAGACGGAATCTAACCCTCCCCTATATGAGTTTCCAGCAGCACTGGCCTAAAATTGATCTAAGGAAACACCCACAACACTTAATACGCTTGGGCTAGGTGAGCGTTAGATCAGAAGTGTTCTGAGGATGTCACATAAGCTAGACAAAATTATTTGTTCCCTAAAGGTATTGATCTGTGCAAGGTGCCTTGCAGTCCATCTGCAGAGAAAGGAGTTGCAGCCTGACAGAAACCTGCTCTGGTTTTGCATATTTATTCCTCCTTTAAATCATTTCCAAACCACTAAACCATTTTACAAGGACGAAGGAAAACATCAATTACAATTATAGTGAAAAACTCTTTCAAGGCAGAGCCTGGTAGACAGAAAATGTAGCCATCCATTTGTAGTTTTTCACCAGATGCTTCATAATATTATGGTCTGTTTCTTCCCCACCCATCATCTCTTCCCCCCATCCCACCGTGTCTCCACGATGTTGGTGTTTGCTGGCAGCAGGTGGAGGGAAGGAGGCTGAACCCTCCTGCCCCGTCTCGGGTGCTCGTCGGTGACGCTTCGGTCCCTGCAGTCCTGGGGCGGGAGCCGAGGCTGGCTCTTGGGCAGGGAGTGCTGCAGCTGCAGCCTCATTGAAGGGTTCATGTTGTTGGAAATGCCGCTTAGGAGCAAACCCAGTCCCTAAAGGGGGCCTAAGGCTGGGGAGGGACTCTTCCTCCCCACGGAGTCAGGGAGTGGAGCGATAGGACGAGGGGGAAGGGTTTTAAACTGCAAGAGGGGAGATTGAGAGGAGATCTGGGGAAGAAATTGTTTGCTGTGAGGGGGGTGAGCCCCTGGCCCAGGTTGCCCAGAGAAGCTGTGGCTGCCCCATCCCTGGAGGGGTTCAAGGCCAGGTTGGCCGGGGCTTGGAGCAACCTGGGCTGGTGGGAGGTGTCCCTGCCCAGGGCAGGGGGTGGAACGGGATGGCCTTTAAGGTCCCTTCCATCCCAAACCATTCTACGATACCCAGTATTTGTAGCATCTCACAAAAGAGCATCTTCCTGGGAGAATCCTACCTCCATCTTGCTGCCGCAAGTGGCGCGGGTGGCACTGAGGATTTCCCAGGTTTTGTGGATTTTCTCCAACCCCTATTGCTTGATTCCAACACTTGTGTCTCCTGCTGGGCAGAGGGACGAGGGAAAAGGATGCTGGTGCGAAGCGCTGAGCCAGCGGCTGCTCGCCTCGGGGTCCTTCGAGCCCTGTCTGGTTACTGATGGTCATACAAAGGGGCTGCAGAGCTCCGTTGCTGAAGAACGACGGTATTTAGTACCATCAGTTAGATTCAAACCAGAACAGAAAACGTATTTATTTTCTGGAAAATTCGTGAAATTATTTGCGCACAGATATGTGTATCTGTCTAGCCTGTATTACTTAGAAAGAAAAATCCAAAATGTTTCTTTTTTTTCCTCCCTATATGAAAATGGACAGCAGCTAGAACTTGTATAAAATATAATGAAATCAATAATTTAACATAGCCTAAAAATTGGAATTAGATGAAGGAAAATGACTCAAAGTAAAAAGTTTTATCAGACCTATATGAAATATTTTATCACTGTGCAAGATTAAATGAAAAACTCAGAGGATGCCATTTCCAGCTCTCCTTAAAAAAAAAAAGGCTGAAATAACCATCTTTCAGCCCAGTTCAGGCTGGACCAGGTTTTCTTGCTTAATGGACATTTAATGGACAGTGAATTGTCTCTGCTCCCAGCATCTCCCCGAGATAGAAGGCGAGGGTGGCTGGCAGTGCTGGGTTTGGAGCAGATGTTCAGCCCTCTCTGAGGTTCTTGGAGCGGTTGTCTCAGCCTTTTGCGGAAGGACATGGAAAGTGGCTGGAATTTGGGTTGTGTCACGTCAGACCGTGACCTGCTTTCCCTGCATGGCTCCGCCGCGGGCCAGACCCGGCGCTGGTGCTTGGCAAGAGCAGCTAGCACTTGCTCTGTACGTCCTCCATGGCACTCAGTGGGCTGCAGTCCTGATAGAGCAAATTAAATTAGCCTCTAATTGGTTAATTGGTGAGGGGTTCTGTAAAGCAGCTAGGAGCAAATTAAGCAGGAATGAGCGAAGTGCACATTTGTGAGCCGTGATTGCTGTCTCTGAGGGCTGCCAGTCAGTAACGTCGTGTGCTGGGGAGGAAAACGGAGAGGAGAAGGGCTGCTGATGACACCCAGGGCTCGTCCCGCTGCCCGTGGGGTGCGTGGCATCGCCCTCCACGCCAGACCACAGCACCGTGACTCGCCATGAACCGCTGCACAGGTAGCCAAGGCATCTTGAGCATGCTGGCACGCCGGAAAATCTCTTTGCTTCTATGGCAAGCTGATTGTTGGGATTAGTCCAGGTCTAGTGAGGACAGCACGGGGGGCACGAGCACGTGTCCACACGCAGGAGCGTATGACCGACCGTGCGTCCTCCACGTGCACGGGTACATACGCTGTGCCTGGCTGCGAGTCTCGGGGAGCCCTGGTATGGAGGAGACGACATGGATACCCTGCGGGTACCCGGGTTTGTGCTTGGCAGTGCTCGTGTCCTGCGAAGCCCAGTCCTGCCCGTTGGGCGCCGGGCTGGAGCAGAGTGGGGCCTCCCCGCGTCCCCCACCTCCTTCCCCGGGGGTGCTCGCACTTGCTCGGGCTCGGTAGCATCCCCAGATGGTGCCCCCAGATGGAGCTCTAGTCAGCGAGCTTCTGCCTCCAAAAGATGAAGAATTACTGTTCATCTTCCTTGTCAAAAACAGAGCAGGGAGGGGGAGGAAGAACCTCTCAGAAGTAAATACGGGGACTTGTGCCCGCAAAGGAATACATCCCTGCCCCGCTGGAGCGGAGCCGCCCGGGCGGTGGGCACAGCTGGCGGGGCAGCCACAGCCGTCTCAGGCCAAGGTGGATTTGGATTTTCCAGCCTTGTGCGCTTGCCTTTAAATTCCAGCCAGATGCCACATTAACTTGCGTGACTTCTTGTCTGTAACAGCACATAATGCAGCACGAATGATGTAACTCAATGTGATGCCAAAATTTATAGGAAAAGACACTGCTTTCTGAGGTCAGGCTGGTATCTGATTTAAGCTGGCAGCGGGAGCATCAGTGTTTCTGCAAACCTATACCGTGGCTCCCCAGCAAATCACATTACTCTGAAAGACTTCGGCGGGCCCCTAATCTAGACAGCTCTTCAAAACTGGGGCCGTCAATTAGGCTGGAGTGTATCAAACCCACGCAGGGCTTTTTGGGATCTGACTCAGACAAACTCCTAGAAGCACTTTCAATGAGAGATTTTTTTTGGGGGGTGGTTTTTTTGNAGGATTCTAGATAAACTCGATAAGGGCTGGAATCCAAACAGGATCCTAGAGCCAAAACTGGAGTGACAGCTATTCCGGGTAGTGAAAACGATGACAGATTCTGAGCAGACAGAAACGAACAGGATAAAACAAGCAGGGTTATTATCCTTCCCGTAGCGCGCACAGGTCCCGTCTCGGCGAGGGCTGGGGTTGTGGCAGGCGCTGGGAAGCGCGGGCCGAGGGCCGGTGCTGGAGGCAGGACGGGGCTGGAGAAGGGAGCTGCGGGGGGGGGGATCTCCCTGCTGCACAGCTGGGCGTCTGCGGGTCAGCCCAAGTTCTGCACCACATTGTTTCTTCTGGTGCAAAATGACTCCTGAGATGACTTTGTGAAAGTAATCAAGCCAAAAAGGTCTAGTTTTGGAGAAAAAGATCAAAAGTCCCTAACCAGAAACAGTTCTTGACCAGCCTGGGGGGAGACTGAGGCACCCGAAGAGTAAAAGCCTTGTGTTCCAAGTGTTCCAAGTAGGACGTGGCCTGGCCGGTCTCATGTACCTCCACTTAGCTGGGTTTCAGCGTATAAATATTACCTGGGAGCTGAAAACTTAAAAATCTGGTCTCGAGGTCCTTGCCCAAGGCAAGTAGCAATGCAGATTGCAACAGCCACAGGAGTTCCAGCTCCTCTAAATTTCCGAGCCCTTGTGCACTGCCTGTGTAAATCCCGGAGCCCCCTGAGAGCCATCCCCACGCTGACGGGGGGGCTTCGAGAAGGGAGATGGGGCTCGAGTTCAGCAAAGCCTTAAGGGTAGCATTTAGGTGTGACTTTGGGCAACGCGATGGGGAGCCAGGAATCGCGCTCTGGAAGGAAAGCAAGGCTGGCTCTAAGTGCTGTGCCTTGGGCTTCAGTCACTCTCGCAGATCAGTGGTGGAGGCTCTCGGTCTGGCGCACCTATAGCTCTTGAAGCCATTTGCAAAATGTTACCTTTAAATAAGTGCTTATTTTTAAGCAGCGGTTAAAGTCTCACCGAAGAGTTTAAAATAATAATTTATAGCAATAATATGCTAGGACATGAAATAAAGCTGCTGATGGTAACATAAATAATGTATAGAATAATAAAAACTGCTGCTGTTGTTGAAATCCTGTGGTCAGCTCGCAGCGTGGAGCGTGCCACAGCCGGAGAGCTGATGGCTTTCGGCATCGGGGGGAGGCAGGAAGGAGTGAGAAGCCTCGTGAAGGTTTTCCAATCACTCCAGCCACCATCTCTAATTCTTTTCTTAAAGTATAAAATCATTCTTCCCCTGATCTCACTTGTGGTCAGAGCTCAGCGCAGGCCCATCAGTCACCGCGGTGATTTGGTTCAGCAGGTGTTGGTTGGGCAATCGTTCATTTCGGGCTAATCTGCTCGCGGCTGTCAGGGGTTATGGAGTATTTATTGAGTTTGTGTCAGGTCCAGATGACCAATAGCCGGCAGCCGCTGGATACCCATTGACACTGATGATATTGCTGAATTAAACTAGGTGATGTATACAGAACTTGCTTAGAGCTAGTAATGAAGCTGGGAACCATTTGAAACACAATACAGAGGGCCCCAGTGCTCGGGGCTTTGCTCTCTACCTTTTAAATAAAAAATTATTATTATTTTCTTTTAACGCCAAAGGAGAAGCCATGAATCGAGCTCCCCTGAAATATTTAGAGAGAAAAATAGAGTAGCCCAATGGAAATGAAAATCATCTTTATATTCTGCAGATTTACTGCCTGCTAGTTGGCCGGTGACTGAGGAGTTTCTCAGCTGCCTTTTTAGAAAGGCATCATGGGGGAAAGAGAAGTAGGGAGGATGATGAACTGAGTATTGATTACGCTTCAAGGACCTGATCCTTTAAAAGGCTTTGCTGAGCACCTTCAAATCTCATTGACTTCGGCTCAGCACGGGACGGGATCGGGATGCATTTGTGTCAGGGCTGTTGTGTCGCCTGTGATGCTCCATGAATTACTCTTTGCGGAGCCTGTGTCTCCCTCTGCCTGCGAAGTCGGTCATCCTCCCTGGGACACAGAGTCCTGGGGGAGAAACTGAGGGGCGAGGGAAAGGGCAGGATGTGCCCAGGGTCCCAGCCCCTGGCACCGGCAGGGCTGGCACCGCTCCACTGTGCTGCCGTAACCCGGGTGCTTGCCAGGGGCCACCAGCTCCAGCAGCGCAGGTCGGGATGGACACGGGGCCTCTTTCAGGCAGAGGGAGCCTCACACCAAACCCTCCATCCACCTCCGGGAGGGAGGTGGGAGGAGAAAGTTACTTTTAAAAGGCTGGGGTTGGCCATCCAAGACAACTGCTTCTAGCTGGAGGTAGAGGAGGAAGCAGAGGGCTGCAGTTTGGTCACTCGCGGACAGGGTTAGCGTCAGGGACCAGGGTTTGGGATAGCTGCTCAGGCTGGCCAGAAGGTCCCCGCCACACCAGCAAAGCCCACAGCAGATCTGGAGGGTGTCCTGTCCTACCCGTGGAGGCTGAGCAACCACAGCTCACCTGCGAGGCTCCCCTTCTGCTGTGGGGATGGAGACAGGTTCCAGGTTGGTGATTAGACCATGTTGCTACTGAATTATTCTGCACAGAGCATCAGAGTTAATTTGGGGGACAATCAGCTTGTCTGAGGCTGTCACTGCTGCTGGCTGAAACCCGCAGCGCTGGAGAAAGAGCAATCAGAGCTGTGACCTTGGCAAGGACTGGGGTTAGATTACAGGCATGATTAAATGCCAGGGAGAAGGCTCTGAAGCTGCTATTTGAATACCTGTTTACATGTAGGATAATAGATGGCCACCCGCTGCCTGCAAGGCTGTAATTCACTCTGGGGATTCTGGGACTCAGATGACACCATAAACCATGCGAGGCAGAGTGCAGGATGCTTGCAAAGCAGCGCCGAGGCCCTGCGAGTGATTTACAACCGTGGGCTCACTCTATGGCTATCTAATCTATTGTCTTTTTATTGCAGACACTGCACAGAGAAATTATTATTGTAAAAATTTGTTTAAAGGAGCTCTGTAAACTCACTTTGATCTGACAATTTCACCTTAAAATCCTCCTGTTTCTGTGGCTGGAGGAGAGGATGTTTGGCATCTAAATTACCTGTAGGTACAACTCCATCCAAGTCAGCGGTGTAATAGCAGGAGAGAGTCGTTGCTTGGGATTTTACTTTGGGGGGTGTATCTAGGGTAGAAAGAAGCGGGGACAGAGCTGAGTAGCCCCTGTGTGTGCAGGCCGTGTGCCCTGCGGAGCCCCAGGGGATGCGGTTCCTCTCTTGGACTCAGGCCGGGCTCCTGGTGCTGCCGGTGGCCCCTGCCGAGCCGTGGGGTGTCCGCAAAGAGCATCGCGGCAGGGGCAGGTCTGGCAGAGATGGGGGGGAAGGGGTTCGGGAAGGAAGCAGGAGGGAGCTGAGCTGCCGAGTGGGTCACCTCTTTTTTCCCTCTATCAAAAGAATAGGTGTTAATGACTTCTCTGAGCTTCTACTCCTCCTGATGAATAATCTTTTTGCAAGCTTTTCTGAAAAGCGCGGTTTAGGATTGGGGCTGAAAGCTCAATTTGATTAAAAGAGAGTCAGGTGCAAATTAGGAGGCATTTGGTGCTTAGTCTCGCTGCTTTTTATAACAGGGCCCTAGATGAAAATATTTCAATTACTATTTACTCTTCTTTTGTGTCTTTCATCAAGGCACTGTCAGGAACTCTCAGTGCCGGTGTCCGCTGAGGTGGGGGGCGGCTGCGGGCGCAGGAGGCACCATCGGCCGGGCTGCGAGCGTGGGGCTCGGCAACTCGCCTTCAATTACTTTGTGCTACAGACTCACTCTGTGACCTTGGACAGGGTGCTTAATCTCAGCTCGCAGTGGTAAACAGGAGATAATATTTCTCTATTTCCTGCAGTGCAATGTGAGAATAAATCAAGTGGAAACGGTAGGCTGTTCAGAGAGGTCTGGGAGCCAATGCCCTCCTGAGGTTTGTCTTCAGACCTGCTCTCATTGCATATCTCCTCCCCTACGCAGCCTGCTTTCGCGCTCCATGCTGCTCCTTGGCATCCAGCTTCCCTCTGAAGGTCCTATTGTGCTTTTGTCAAAGTCCTGACAGTCTCAAATGGCGTTTCATGCAGGTTTCCCCGGGACCCTGCAGCAAATAATCAGTGGCGTTTTATACACACGGCCAGTGCCTGTCTCCCACCTCACAGTCTGCCATCCATCGTTGCATGATTGGTGTCCAGACCTGCGAACTCCTGATCACCTGAATGCTTTCCCCTTGCTGAAAACCAGGAGGGCACTCCTTACCTTGTGACTAATTGTGCAAAGCCATCTGACACAGGGAGAATCTATACATGCGTAATCTATCCATGGCTGCGTGGCAAGCAAGGAAAAAAAGGAGTTTAGAAAGATCAATCATCTAAAATCATCACGAAAGGCATTGGCAGCCAGGTCCCTGCCCATCCTCAGCTGAGAAGGTGATGGTTCTGAGAGATTAAGGCTTGAGAAGGGCTTTTCTGTGTCTCCATAGCTTCGTGATCCTAAGATAGATTACCCAGCGAGCGCTACCCGCTCCCTGCTTGTGCTAAACAAAGATAATAGCGTTTGGAGTCACCTCCGCGTAGTGATGCAGCCACCAAATAAATGACCCTGTCTCCGTTCCCAGCAGCGGAGCAGGGGAGGTGGCGTGGGCACCCTGGGGGCTGGGAGGGGAGGGGGGGGCCGTGGCTTGGACCCTGCTCTCTTGGGACCGCCTTAAAAAAAATCAAGTTCCTAAACAGCTGAAAAAACATAAAATGCTCCATATACTCTCTATAAACAAGCAGTTAGAGAAATCCAGGCTGGAAAACACTTGGTGGAATAAGGTCAAGCTTCTCATATGAATCAAATTAGTGGCCGCTCAACTAGCACCACAGTACATTAGGCTGAAGGGACTGGGGAAATGCAGCTATTTTCAAGGTTATGCTTTTGTTTCCTCTGAGTTCCTCTCTTGTTTCCACTCCGAGTCACTTTGCAAGGGGGGGTGTGTGCGTGTGTTTTCTGTCCCCTTTCCAACATCTGCTCTGAAGGTGACGGAGAGAATCCCAATTTGTTGTAAGAAGAGGGAGATGGTGTTACAGACCGGCGCTGGTTCCCTCAGGTACCCTTTCTATTCACTGGTCTGGGAAAGCTCCTTGGAAATAGCAAGGAAACAGTGGGGGAGACCGAACCCTGAAGGAATTAGACAGGAACTGCGGGAGGAAATTACCTGGAGTGGCTCCCATTGTTCTGGGTTAAACACGTGGCAGGGGAAGCTGCTGCAGGATGGCGATGGCGGAGTCCAGGTGAACGCGCTCACGTAGCCGAGCCCCGAGGGACCCGTCTGGGGCTCGAGAGGCCATTTGGGCTGCGAGCAAGAACCGGGCTGCTGCGTCCCAGCATGGGCTGCGGGACCCCTCTGCTCACCGTGACGCCCCTCGAAGGCACAAACCTTCCCCAGCCCGGCCGTGCTCTTTGCGGGGGAGGCAGGGATGTGTTTGAGCCGTGCCCCCCCGGTTGTGTTTCAGCGATGTCTCTCGCCAGGCGCCCAGCACAGCCGGGGCGCCGAGCTGTCATCCCGCGCTGCCGCTTTCAGGCAGGAGGGCCCGGTGTTTGCCTCTCGCAGTAAAAGTGAGATTGAGCATTGCTCTGAATGCAGGCAGAGTTTCTTGAAACTGAAGCGTTCAATTTTACTCCACTGAGCATCCAGTATAATCCATTGAAAGGGCACTGTCCTTCAGGCCTTTCAGCTGGGCTGACAGCTGCCCACTGATTAATTGACAGGTTAAAAAGATTGATTCCACATGTCAGAGCTGTAACCCTGCCAGAACAATACGGCTGTCAATTGGGCTGTAAAACAGACGCTTACATTAACAGCCCTGACAGCAGCGGCACATGAACACATGCACCTGCCTTTATGGAGAGCCTAAACACACAGCCGGGCAAAGATTAATCATCTTGAAAGCAATGTTGTAGGATCAAATAAATGTTTCTGCAGTGGAAAAGTGGTGCAGCGCCGACTTGGCACGGAGTCCAGCTGCAGATGGTGCCCGGCGGGCAGCCGCCGAGGGCACAGGGACCTCGGGGTGGGCTCTTGCTGTTGTCTTCGGTGCTTGACTTATTATCTTGGCCACGTGTCCTCCCTTTCTCAGCCTACTCGGGCTCATGCAGGCACGGCATAAATACCCGCTGTACGTGGAGTACAGCTGTGCTCAGCATCGCTTGGCCTCCCCGTGGGCACGTGCAGACCCCTGCGGTGGCAGCGCCCTGTCCCCCCCTCCCCTCTCCCATCCTGTCACCGCTCCCGTCCCCGCTCGCCTCCACCGTGTTTCGGCACAGGGAACCCAGAGCCCCCTGTTCCTGGAGCAGGCGGCACGGCTCGGGGCCACCAGCGGCATCCGAACAAGCATGGCCCCGGCCGGAGTGTGCCGCAGAGATTAGCGTGGGCACCAGAAAGCAAACCGCTGACGTGAATCACTTCTTCCTTTCGCTTACTTCCCTTATCAGCAAAATGTAACTCATTAATATCTATCACGCGGGGCTGTTTCCAAAGATCCTCAGCTGGAGCACACTTCAATAATCCAAAAGACTATTTATTTTTCTGACATCCTTTGAAGCCAGGCAAATCGCAGTGAGTTGGAGACGTCGGCACTCGCTGGGGCTGGGGGGGGTGTTCCCCATCGCAGGGCGGCTGACCCCAGCCCGGGGGGGGACAGTGCGGTGACACGGGGCTGTGTGCTCCCACCCAGCCTGCTGAGGAATGAAAAAACCCTCTGCAGTCCGCAGAGATAAGGAGAGGTTGAGTCACAAGTGAGCTCGGCTTTGCCAGAAGACGTTTCAAAGCTTTTATGGTGAGATTCAATACAGATATACAGAGATCAATTATCTTAAAAGCAGCGAGGAGGTTCAGCAAATATTTCCAGCTTTAAACAGGTTTATTTCCATCTGCACTTATCTGTGCTATTTAAACTCCATTGCTTGCAGTTAATCTTTTGTAATGCAGCATAAGAGGGCTTATTTACTTTCTAATGACATCAATTGGCCATAAATATTAGACATCTAAGGTTCGCTGGAGCTGTAGGGACAGTTTTCCATTCCTACTTGACATTTGACTATTTGCAGTGCTTCCTTTCTGTTTGTTCTTGTGTGACTCACTTATCGGCTGTCATAGGCCCGTGTTCGATTTATTTAAATTGAATGAATAAGTACATTAGGCAAAGCTGTCAGGAGCAGAGAGAATGGGAACTCACGGGGATGAGTGATAAGTCAACAAGCTGCAAGGGAGATTCTTAGCAGAGCTGCACAAATCAAAGTGCTAAATAGGAGGAACAAAGACAGCGCGGTGACACGATGCTGGTATGAGTGAAACTATAGATCTCAGGGCAAACAGGACCTACCCACCGTAATCTGTGGGACACGGCGAGACATTTGTTCTGCACGCCATATCTCGGGGTAGGCACTGATGGAAGCCAAAGCCTGGGAGCGCTTTAACAATACTAATAGTTCTAAGAGTTATTATAGGATCAAAGACTCCAGACTATTATCTGCCACTAAGGTGGGAGTTGTGCAAATACCCAGATATCTCTGTACTTGGGGAGATAGTTTTTCTTTTTAATTTTCTTCATAGCTTGGTACTTAGCTGGACTAATTAATTGTGGAAAGCTCGTATCACGGCCCTACTGGAACTGTTTGCGTTGAATGTATTAGTGACGATCTGAGAGGGGGAGAGATACCTCGAGTTATTTTGTCATTTTTAGATTATGGAAGTAATTTGCTGCATGTGACGAAGTTTAAAGACGCTTTTTTCAGGGGAATGGTTTTAACTGGCTGGTCGCTAGTGCTGGCGCCGCCGCAAACTTGTTACGAAGGAAACTGAGAGGTGCATCATGAGCTTTGTGCCGGTTATGAGTCTTCCATCGTTGAACACCGCGTCCCAGTCAACCACAGCAAATTTGCATTTTCTCCGTTCCTTTGACCAAGCCTTACAGTTGTGTTCTGTACAAATGTGGCGGATCTGAGGCATCCCAGGTTGGAGCTGGAGCCCCCCCACTGCTCCCGACCCTCGGGAGCCGCTGAGTGTGCGCTGGGCTGTGCTCCGGGGCTCGCCAGCCCCAGCCCGGGCTAACGGCCCCAGAGCCGTGAGAGCCCTCGGTGGGGCTGGCTGCCGGCCCTGTGCCGGGCTGGGCGGGTGATGAGTCTCATCCAACATCCATGGTCTATCCCAGGGAAGGGCTTGGAGAGCCCCGTTCCTCTTCTGGCTTCAGTGTCCCTGCTCCAACAACACGCTTTTGTTTTTCCCCTCCTAACCTTTGGACCCCCAAAAACCTTAATTGGCTGAACACAGTAAATCAGAGCTGACAGTAGTTGAATAGCAGCTGATTAAAATCATTTGTTTTCAAACTCAGCCAGCTGCAGACTCTTGCCTACATGACTTTTGTGGCATTCCCTGCATTGCTCTCCCTCTCGCTCCCTTTCCTTTAAATGAATTGCATCGCATTTTTCTAATTCTTTGAAAATGAGATCCTCTTCTCACCCCTCTTCCCCACAGAACGCCAGCCTCCATTTTACAAGCCCAGCCTTGTTTATCTCCACGGCTGCTTGTGAGGTTCCTGCGAAGCAGCGGAGCGCTCTCCTTTTCAGCGCACAGGCCACATCTGGTTTGGTTCTGTTTGTGTTTGTTTTGCTTGTTTTTTCCCAAAAGAAAAGCAGGGAGGGAGGGAAAAGCATTTAAACTCATACTTTCACATAGCCTGCCCGCTAATCGTGCCCCTGGCCAAACCAGGTCATGAAATAGTTAGAAAATAGTTTAAAAATGGTATTAATGAAGCTACGGCCACCTGTGAACGGGCAGGTATGTAAGAACTGAAATGCGTTACCCACCTTTGAGTGCCTGAGGGAGGTGGGCACCCTTCAGTGGAGCTGTGTGTCCTGATCTGCGCGGGGGGAGCATCGCGGTGCCGGGGGACGGGGGATGGCAGGGAGGAGGAAGAGCTCCAGGCCCAGGGGGTGGGTCTCTGAGGGGACGCGGTGGGGACTCCCCGTTTGCCGGCAGAGTGCTGGGTGTCGGGACGCGGTGGGTCCTTCCCTGGCCGGGTGGCTGCAATGTGCTCTCCTTCTGGATTCGGCCACCAGCCATCCCCTGAAAAATGCGTCCTGGCTGAGAGTGCCATTCCCCAATCTCAGGCATCTGCAGCCATATGCATCAAATTAAAACCAAATGCAAAATATAAATCTCCTTGCCATTCCTAGGAAAGGTTTCACATGACAACTGCATTCCTGTGACACTTTCCATCTTATGTTTTACCGCACAGACTAACAGCTGTTTCCAAAACAAACCCTGGTGATGAACAGACAAAATCTTGGCTATTTGGACGAAGTCGCTGTTGTTGCAGGGGGGTGGTGCGTGAGTGGCCGGTCCGTGGCTGCTGGGCTTCCATCGTGACTGGCGGAGCGCAGCGCGCACGCAGAGAGCTCAGGGGCAGAGCCGGGGCCTCGCGAGGGCTGTGCCATCCTCCTCCTCCTTTTTTCTTTTTTTTTTTCTCCCTGCATAAACATGTTATGAAGCCAAGTAGTACATGGTTTTAAAGAGGTAACTCGTCTTACAGGATAGGCCTTATTCTACCTTCAACTTTTCCAAGCCGAGAGAGAAATTCGGGTCACTATTTAATTAAGACTTCTGAAGCTTCCTTATTACTATTGTCATTTTTGCTGGACTTGAAGCTGGCAAGCCCTCGGCAGCGGGAATTGGACAAGCACATACCAAAGAAGAGGCCCAACCCTTGATGAGTTTACAATCCTGAGTAATTAGCCCCATCTGAAATGAGATTTTATGCCCATGAACCCGTTTTCTGTAAGCTTGCACACCTTGGAGCGGTTGCGCACACATCCTTCTGTGACTACTGCGGCTCTCGGGGCCCGTCTGGCTGGGGACCACCAGGCATGTCCCCACATGTGCCACCGCGGCTCCGGGGGGGTTTGCCCCCTGCCCTGCCCCGGGTGCCAGCCCCCCAACACCCACCTCTCCCCGCGCACAGACCAGCAGCAGGAGTTCTGAAAGTGATTACTTCTCTGGGAGGATGTT
Organism: Stercorarius parasiticus; assembly: GCA_013396915.1. Lineage (NCBI taxonomy): Eukaryota > Metazoa > Chordata > Aves > Charadriiformes > Stercorariidae > Stercorarius > Stercorarius parasiticus. The sequence goes on from VWZL01004093.1 coordinate 20,325, forward strand.
TACCTTCCACAGCCGCCTTTTCCTTACAGTTAAACAGAAATGTTTCCTTTTCTAAACAGTTTACATTTCTGATTCCAGAGGTATCCAGCTTGCCAAAGCCACCAGAATTTGTCTCACTTTAAATGCATTTATATGCTAATGCGGACAGTCTCTCCTGCTTGCACACATACCACACGCAACTGTAGAGAAATTATTCTTTTCTTGCTAGATTTACAAAATATGACCATCAAACACCCTGTGGATTTATCTGCGTTTATCAAAATCTATATACTCCCTGGTGCTGGGTGATGCAGACGTTCCCGCTGATAACCCAGACACACACCCCTCTGGATTATCTGTCCCGACTTGACAAATCGGTGCCACATTGGGAGGACGAGGAGAGGGGAGGAAGGAAATGTAATTTCAAGGCTACAGTTCAGTGTATGGCTGGACAGCATTTCTCCCTTTTTTATTGCCTTTGGGATCATCTTACAACATTCTCTGTCCAAAGACTTCGGAGCACTTCACAGATATTACCTGATTACAATCTGCAGAGGTATGAAGTGCTTCTCCCAGGGTCAGTCAGCCACTCACGGCAGAGTTTGTATAATCACCGCCATTTCCAGACTGCAGAGCCATTCGGTGTCTAAAAGACTCATCTCCTTGTCCTGGGGGAAGCGGGGTGATGCTCTCCTCCTGGCGAGCGCTTTTCTGCCGAGGGGAAGGGCGGCAGCAGCTCGGGGATCCCCCCCAGCGCCCGGGGTGCCCACGGCCAGGCTCCCTCCCCTCCGCGCTGCTAAAGGCGAGGGGGGTTTTGCTCTTGATTCAGGGTTTTTCTCTCGCGTCTCTGTTGCCCGTTTTGTCCTGCCTGTTCTCTTCCACCCCCGTTCACAACAACTTCTGTTCCACACGATTCCCGTTTCCTCTCCGCTGTCAAGAGAGTTGGGACACACCGACAGCCCGGCGCGTCGTGAGACAGTGCTTACCAGCTGTACTGAAACCTGGTCAAAAGGATGTACCTGGGATGCTTTTCTGTTGAAAAGTGATGATTCAATGGCATAAAAATGTTCCACGCTAACCTGTAGGCTTTGTTTAGCTTTTTCTTGAAAGCCAGGAAAACGTTTTGCTTTTTAAATCGCCAAATCTTTCATTTTGACTTTACCGTTCTGTATTAAGGTCATATTGTAATTGATACACAAGAAAAGGATTAATTGTTTCGGTTATAACGTAGTAACAGACACTGGCTTTCTGTCTAGATTTGGGACAATTATTCCTATTTGAAACCTCAGAACTTCTCATACAATGGAAACTCCATTTTTCAGCCAGCTCTAATAGTAACACCATTGCAGCAATATTAATCTTGAAAGGAGGCTAGAAAAAAATCAAATCACTTGCGTCTAAGATTTAAAGAACAATGTCATCCCTAAACCACCTTTCTTCCTTTCAAGTTTTCAGACTGAAAACTGACACTAGAAGGGAGAACATTTAGACTCATAGCAGACAAGTTGGACAACTTGCCAAATCATCCAGGGCCCAGTAAAGTTCAGCCTTATTCTTCTGGAAAATAATGATGGAAAATTCATTTAAGTATCGCGTATGGCTTTGCTGGGGTGGAGGAGGGAAGGGGCAAATTTAATTCAGACCCAGAACTCCCCTCAAACGGATGCTGAATGTAAACTTTAGCTGCATTTCTGTCAGACTTAATGGATTTCACTTATGGGAACTATAATAAACAGCTCATTATGGAGTCAGCTGCGGGAGCATTTTGAGCCCAATAGGGTCATTTGTTTTCCAAGGCAGATTTAGTCTAAAGGGGGTGGACAGAATAATCCAGTGTTTGAAGTGTCTCTATCGATGCTTGAGGAGCAGTGACAAAGGGGTGTTTTGGGTCTCCAGCAAAGGCCGCTGTTGGGTAAGGCTTGGTGTGGGGCTCCAGCGCCCGACCGGGCTGCAGCTCGGGGCGGGGGGGGGTTGCTGCTGGACACAGGGAAGCCAGTTCTCACAAAACAGAGTTCAAGAAAATTGTCGTAATTAAAAATCCCAGCTCCCGGAGTCCTGCTATTGCATAAAAATCTGACCTCTTTTCTCTGCGTGTGAGGAAGTTTCCATCCTTCACGCTCGAAGGGAAATTATGAGTCCCAAAAGCCAAAGAAAGCAACAGCAGAAAGACACTTCTCTTTGTTTCCCATGGTTTGGAGCCACTACCCAGTTTGGGAAGAGGGATGTCTCTCTGGGGAAAGGCAGCCGAATTTGTTGTGCCGCCTCCTGTCCCCACTGCAGAGCTGCTGCCGGCGTTTGCAGGGAGGGGGGTTTTACTCGCAGTAAATCAGGGACAGAAAAGCAGGTGAGCAACGGTGGTAGCTTATCCACCCGCAGTGAGCCCTNGCAGACCCGCGCTCTAATGAACTTCTTGAAAGACTGAATTTATAAGTCAATAAACATCTGCGGAGTAGAGGACTCGGGCTCCAAGTGCACCCTCTGGAGCAGATCTTCCCCTGCTCCACATCTGGCGGGGGGCTGGGAGGGGGGCAGGCATCTGCAGCGCCTGGCTTTGCACCGCCGTAAATCTCCGCCGCCCCCGCACCATTAATCCCAGCCATCCCCTCGCCGGGATGAAGCCAGAGGACAGTGGTTTCAAACAGTATGACTGTCAAATTGCTCAGCACGCAATAAATCACACGCAGCATCTTCCCTTTCATGTCTGCTCCGGCTGGGGGACTTGCAGGCACTTCTTAAACACTTCCATACCCGCGGAGATGCTCGGTGCTTGCCTGGGCCGCGCGCTGGGAGGCTTTTTGCCTCTACAGAGCAGGAGGTAAATCATTCGCGGAGGGAGCAAGGGGCGGCTGGCTTGTGACCACCAAAGGGGCTTGGCAAGGTGTTTGCAAGGACTGGGTTTTGCTTGTCCCTGGGTAATTTGTGCATCTGCATGTGCTCACGCGCAGCCTCCTGCTCCGTCCTGCCCGCACGGAGTAACCTCCCGCGTCAACGCTGGTCCCGCGTTAGCGCACGTGGGCACAAGAGCGTATGGGGGAAACACACATGCACTCCCGTGTCTGCACCTATTCGTGAAGGCTAGAAGCCTTTTTTTATCCCCCAAAGTAGGAAAAAATTACCCTGCTTTGAGGAGTGGAGACGTGGGTCACAGTGGATACCTGGGCCAAAGCGTGCGGTTGCTGGGCTGAAACACAAAATGCATTGGTTTGTTTCCATCCTTGTTGATATTTTGGATTTGGAGGAATGGAGAGAAAACGCTGCCCTCCATTTTAGTGAAAGAAGAGGTGATTCTTGTGTCAGGTCTGCTGGGTTTCAGCCACTGGCTTCTCGTATTTGCTCGTGGTCTCCGGCTCCTGCGGTAGATTTTTAGCCACATCTAGAGCTAGTAGGGGACATGTCGGTAGGGGTACAGAGGATTGTGTCTTCGATTTTTCCTGCTAATAGTATTGAGAAAAATAAAAATCCCTGCAAGCTCAGCCTGGAAACCATACTGGTTGATAGCCCCGTAATAAACCCCAAGACTCCGACTTGTAAATGCCGCTGCAGTTGTTGTTGTTGTGAACACTTTGAAAACCTCAGTTTTCTTTGCTGGAAAAATTATCTGCGCTGTGTGATGACCCTTAAAACGTGCCAGTCCTAGGAGATGAGAAAAGAATGAGTACTCGGGGGAAAAATAATTAGCCACAATAAGAATAGCCATTCTTCATTATAGATTAGTTTATTTTTGAGTCTTATTCCTGAAGATGCTATTGATGTTTGGCCAGCTTTTTTGAGGTCAGCCTCGTAATTTTTCATCCCTTAATTATTATACCATTTGTTAAACCACTGAATGTTATTAATCAAAACTAACTAGGCAGTGGAAGAGACACAGGTCGCAGTATTGTTACAGCCTTTCCGTAGGTGTTCCTATGGCTGACCTGTGGCCAGGTCCTTGTGGAGTTTTTTGTAAGCGTCGAAGAGAAGAAATAAGCCAAACTCGGTAGAGCGAGTCCCACTCCTCTGGTGGATGCAGCGTCCAGCCCCGGCTGTGCCCGGAGGAGGGGAGCAGGACGTTTTCTCCTTCGGGGCAGCTGCCAGTGATGGTTCTGTGCCGACTCTGGCTCTCTAGATCCGTGCCTGGTTCTACATCAGTTTTACAGCATTCGCTCCTTTTGAGAAATACTTTGAGTGACGATGCTTTGCTTTGCTGTGAGACTCAAAGCAATTTTAAATACTAATTAAGTCTCTCAGCTCCCTTGTAAGATGGCTGGTTACTATTTGTGTTAGATACAAATGAAGCAATGTTGACAAGAGCAGTGTGGTGGATTGGGGCCAGAGGCAGGAACGGAGCCGG
>VWZL01004095.1:18535-60294 GCA_013396915.1 Stercorarius parasiticus
CCGAGGCCCCCATGGAACCTCTTCCCCAGCCCCCCCCAACGCTGCCTGCAGAGCCCCCGTCTCCAGCATCGCCACAGGACCATCCTCCTCCTCTCTGAAGTGTTTTCCCTCTCCCTGGCTTTCCTCCTCCTCAGTGCAGGCAGGATCTCCTCTCCCTCCAGAAGGGACGGGGGGGAAGGCGCCTGATTCCCCCTTAAAACTATTTTTACCTTTCTGAAAGCTCTTGTCTGCTAAACCAGCCCAGGTCTGCTCCTGCCTCTCAAAGCCTGTCCAGGGAACATCTCAGCATCAGCACCTCCTCCTCCTCCTCCTTACCACAGAATCACAGACTGGTTTGGGTGGGAAGGGACCTTAAAGCCCCCCCAGTGCCACCCCCTGCCCTGGGCAGGGACACCTCCCACCAGCCCAGGTTGCTCCAAGCCCCGGCCAACCTGGCCTTGAACCCCTCCAGGGATGGGGCAGCCACAGCTTCTCTGGGCAACCTGGGCCAGGGGCTCACCCCCCTCACAGCCAAGAATTTCTGCCTCAGATCTCATCCAAATCTCCCCTCTTGCAGTTTGAATCCACCCAGGGAGTCCTTTGAATCCACTGCCTTGACTCTTCCAAAATCACACCAGCTTTTTGGACTCTGCCCTCCCTTCACTCCCTCATCCTGCTCCACAGTACGCCCTCACGATTTTCCTGAACGCTCCATCTCCTCTCCAGTTCTCCAGGGACGCACCCAGCCCTGGTCACTGCCTGCCGCCCCAGGACTCAGCTAAATCCCACCTCGCCAGGAGGCACCACCAGGTTCAGCCTTTCCCCTCGCCAGGGCACAGCCAACACCTCGGCCGAGCCCTCTCCTCTCCCTTCTCCACAGGTTCCACCCGCCGCCTCCCCTCCCACGACCACCCATCAGTAACACAGACCACCATCACCTCACTGCACAACCAGAGCTACCGCCCAGCAGCCTCCTCCCTTAGCTGGAGGTCCTTCTCTTCGCTCGGATTTTTTTGCACCTTTCAGACAGTAAAATCCCCGGTTCAGTAGCATGTCCCCCCAGCTACACAGTGCTGAACACAGAGCAGCCACCCAGACCAAGGACCAGCTCAAAGATGGCCCTGCCCACCCCATGTCGGCGCCTCTCGGGCAGAAGACGGGACGCATCCACCTCCTCCGCCTCCTGAGCCACCGGGCACCGATGTCTGAAACCGAGCAGAAGGCGCCTGACAATCCGCCAAAGCTCCAGCTCTGCCATCTGTGCCAAGGTCACGGGAACGCGCGAGCTGCCAGACTGGATCCGACCCTCATCCCCATCATCTGCCGTCCTGTCTCCCAGGAGCAGCCGCACTGCAGCACGGAGCGTGAAGCTCTGCGGAATGCAGTTACGGGGGAGCGTCTTCCAGAGAGCGCCAAGCACCAGACGAGGCCGGCTGCGGAGAGCGCGGCGTCTCCGTCACCGAGCACCAGACGAGGCCGGCTGCGGAGAGCGCGGCATCTCCATCACCGAGCATCAGACGAGGCCGGCTGCGGAGAGCGCGGCGTCTCCATCACCCAGCTGTCAGAGCCCATCGTGCAGACGCCTGTCAGGAGCAGTTCAGACCCAGGTACCCGGCCTTCGGGCAGGGAACAGACTGGTACCCTCGCAAGGTCCTTCCCAACCGCGCTTGCACAGCTCCTCGCTCCCAGGGACTGGGAGTTGCTCCTGCAATGAAGCGGGGCCACCCATATTCATCCCTTCCCAAAATCCTGGGTTCAGTTTCTACTGTAACAGAGCCTGATGGTACACCTTCCACAGGAATCTCATCTTTTCTAAAATATTCTGCCAAGTGCTAGGCTTTAGGTGTTGCTGAATCTCAGAGGTACCTGCTGGAAAGGACTCCGAGGGATGCTGTACCCCATGCTCCACTGCCGAGGTGGGACCAGACGCATGTCGACCACCCCAACAGACGTCTGTCTGACCCACCCCACTGCAGCACGGCACTCTCCTCGTGCTCCTGCTCCTCCTCTTCCCACTGTCTTGTCCAAATCCCCGCGCCTGCGTATAAGGGCCATGACTGCTGCCATACCCTGGTGGGCTGGGAAGAGCAAGAGACCCCATTCTTCCCTACGGCCTTGAACATACAGAGAAAGACAGTTCCCCTCAACTGACAGCGTCTCCTTCTCTGTCCCCCCGAGGAAGCTATTAGTGTTTTTAATGCACTCCCTTCAACTCTCCACAGTTTGTCTGCCACCTTTTTCTAAACGCAGTGCCAGAACCTGGGCACAATATGCAGCTGAGGCCTCCAGCAGCACCGAGAAGAAATACAGATGCAACACCCATATCGCTACATTCCAAGAAGATACTGGTCCTTACTACGGTAACAACATAATGATATTTTTACCTAATTAGCCTGTTAAGAGGCAAAGGTTTCCGTATGCTATGTACATTGACATGATCCCCTTGGCATTATTCCTACAGAAAGAACAAAAGACATCTAAAAATAAACAGAACAAAACGGAGCCTCAGACACCATTTCAGGCAGCAGGGGGCTGCGGGCAGAGCGTTTGCACCCGCGGAAGGGCCCAAACCCCGCCAGATCTGGGCAGCAGGAGGGCTCTGGCTGGAATGGCCACCGAGGGAGGAACCGTTCTGAGAATGAGACCAGGAAACCAGATGCCACCGGTGTTTAGAGACAGCCACCCCTGAGATATGCCCCACGCACCTTACGTGTCTCTTCTGACGCAGTTTACTGTGTGATTACACTGGGTCTGACCGGTGCTGTCTGTGTCTAACGCACAGGACAGGTCACACCGTCCGACTCCACCTGCCCGGTGGGAAGGGGCCACTGCTGGAGTCCCCTGTGCCACGCGGGTCTCCGGAAGCCAACGAGCTCCGAGAGCTGGGATGTGACGGGGACATGGTGCTTTTGCAGTCCTGGCTCGGGGCAGGTGCCTGGGGACAGAAGCAAGTTAGTCTCTCACCAGCACTTCTATGAGTCACGCTCACGTTACAAATATTATGGCAATGAACATCTGGCTTAAATTAACAAAAAGCCATGAGAGGCTAAACACCAGCTGCACTGGAAGGCAGTCCAAAGTCAGGGAACTTTCCACTGCTGGCAGGTCCCCAGTGGGAGGTTCAGGGTGGAGTCCCGGAACGGAGGAGTCTGAATGGTAAAACGCTCGGCTGCCTCCTCCAGACCTAACGGGCGCTGGCATTTCTGCAATGCACACGTTTAGTTGCGAGGGGCCATTCAGCCTGGAGGATGGGATGGCTGCATTCCCCATCCCACCTGGGTTTGAGGGTGCTGTCGCCCTGCAGAGGGGCCCAAGGGTGGGAGGAGGCACACGTGGACAGGGACCAGCACTGCAGCGTCTAAACACCTCGGCAGCTGGGGACGGAGGGATGAGGCTCCCTGCACGGACAGAGCCCTGTTTTCCTCATCCTGGCAGCAGGCAGAGGCCAGCAGCAGACCAGGAGGGCAGGACAGACCCCGGCCAGCCCCGGGACCTACGTGCCAGCGGGGCTGCAGGGTGCCCGTGGCTGGCAGCCCCATGCAGACCGTGCCGGTGGTGGGACCAGGGTTAGTGCAGCTGCCCAGGCAGCGCTGCCAGGGGACACAGCACGGTGACACCACGCTTGGGCCAGGCTGCGGGATGCCCCGGAGCCCCGGCACCCACTCTCCAGCCCGGCGCGAGGCCGGAGCAGCGGAGCAGGATGGCTCCCTGCAGTGCCATGAACAGTGGCCGAGCCCGTGGCTGGCTGCAGGACACCAAGTGCCGTGCCAGGAACGCACCGGAGCTGCCAGGCTCCACAGACTAGCTCCAGCCGGCTCAGCCACGCACCGGGAATACTGATGAGGCTCTGCCCAAAGAGGGAGCGTGCGGGGCCGCCCGGCCGAGGGGTGCGCAGCGCTGCAGCCCCCGCAGCCCTGCATCACAGCCCGCGCAGTGCGTCAGCAGGCAGCGCGTGCAGCGTCACCCGGGGAGGCGGCAGCGGGGCAAGGCCCTGCCTGTGGCCCCAGGGGCAGGGACAGAACCATCCTCTGCGCCACCAGGAGGAGGGTGAAGGGGACGGAGCCGTTTCCCCCAGCACTGGGGAGGGACTGGGTTCAGCCATGGCCAGGCTCTGGGCACAGCCGTGGGGCTGCCACACAGCCAGACACCAAATCACACCGTGAGAACCCCTCTGGTCACCCCGACTGACCCGTTCACAGGGGACAATATCCCACCCTCTCCACCAACAAAATACCCACCAGCACAGCAGCCCCCTACAAATCCCCAGGGTCTCGGACCGGAGAAATGAGGCGTTGCTCCGGGTCTGAGCCCCGGCAGAGCCCCTCACTGCCCTGTCTGCCAGCTGGAGCCCCTGCCCCTTCCCCTGCCCTTGTCCCCATCACAGCCCCACGCCGTGGGTTGGACACTGGCCACCCGGACCTTCCCTGGCCTCTGGGAGTGGGAGATGACTCGGAGCAGGCTGTCACCTACGGTTTCCATGGAGAGCAGGCACAGCCCCAGCCAGCAAAGAGTTAACAACAGCCAGGAAGTAAACAGAAAAGCACACCAGAGCCTGACTCCAGCATCAGCGCCCTCCCTCCTCCCACACCGCACACCCCCAGCTGCGGGCCTGCCTGCAACCCTCACCACCGCCTCCCACCGCCTCCCACCGCTGACGAGCAAATTGCCACCTTATACCCCCTGGGATTCACAGCGCTGAAGCAAACCGCCCCCGTCCTACGCGCCATGAGGTGACGCCCGTGTCACCCAACCCAACCCAACCCGCCCCGCAGCGCCCCATCCCCGCGGCAGCCGGGGCACCGGCACCCTCTCGCCCACCAAGAGGAGCCGAGCGCCCAATCGCCGCCAGCCCTCCAGCGAGGGCAGCCGTGCCATGGACCCCGGGAGGGTGGTCATGCCATGGACCCCGTAAGGGTAGCCATGCCGCAGACCCCGGGAGGGCAGCTGGGCCATGGACCCCAGGAGGGCGTCCCTGCCGTGGACCCTACACTGACACACTGCAAAGCAGATGCAGAGACATCGCTTCCTAAGCCGGTCCAGACCCCAACACCAGAGGGAAGCCCTGGAAAATATGAGATGTTATCTCCAGGGCATAATCGAAGATCAAGGCAGCGACCACTTCTGCTCATTAAACCACCCCCTGGGCACTTGTGCAAGCAGGGATGTTAATAGCAGTGTCCTGACCGGCTCTCCCTCCGCTCCAAGCCATGGGCAGAGCCGGGTACTGCCAGCGCGGGCACCAGGCTGCTCCCGGGCTGTTGGACATGGTCCTTCGTGCTCCTCGCCAGCCACGCAGGAGATGCTCCAGCAACGGCTGTGGGTACGAGCAGACTCCACGTGATCAGGCTAGAGACTGTGAAACCTCCTCAGTATTTTGAAATCCAAAGACAAAAGCCCATGTGAAAATTTGGGAAGAGGACTAAAGGAGAGCTCTTCAGGTCCTCGAGCCCAGCCCTTGCCCTGGCTTTAAAATCCCCCCCCATAATCATCGTTTGTAACAGTGACAATCCTATGGCTTATTCCAAACGGATCAGAGGAAAGGAGAAATGAAAAGAAAAATACCAAATGGGTGAAACTAAGGGACAGATAGTGCAGAAATAAGACACAGACGACAGGTAAATAGAAGTGGAGGTCAGGAGGAAAACTCAGCCTCCTGCCCAGGAGATGGAAGAGGCTGAAAAATCCCCCCCAGCCTCGACAGAAAGCAGAGATCCCGATGAAGGACGGCCGCAGAGCCAGCTCCTCGGCGGACCGGGAGGAGGAGGAGAGCTCCAGCCCAGCCCGCAGAAAGGCTGGGAGTTTGTTCAGAGGATGGAAGCCCAGAAGTCTCCCACCAGGGAGCAGCCCCTCTGCCACTGCCCCATCAGGCAGCCGGCTCGGGGCGTCAGGACACCCATGCAAAGTGCTGCGGGGAGGAAACAAAACCCCTCAGGGGTACAGAGAACCTCAGAAGTTAAAGAATCCTGCCCCACAACCGGGGGAAACCAGCTGCGCCCAACACTGCGCCCAACAAAGGAAGCCCGCGTGATGCCCGTGCGGACCCTGTCCCTGCCCTGGAAGCACCCTCCCGCCCTCGCCCCGCGCCCGCCAGGACGGGCAGCGCTCATCCCGCGCAGGACGGGCACGGGCTGGGGCTCGGAGGCCACGCGGCCGCGATGCAGCGCTACGCAGCAACGCACCAGCGCAGTCCCTGCCCCGCTTCCCGCTCTGGCTGAGCCGTCTGTCACGGCCCACTGCGCCGCTGGCACCCTCGCACGCCCAGCGGAAAGGGGACGTTCCTACAGCCGTGTGAAAAGCCCCCACCCTGGATCCCCCAAGCCGAGTCTGCACTGTCCGCACAGACCCCCCCGTCCTCAGGTCCTTCTCGTCCCGTTGCAGGTGGCATCGCTCAGACACCACCAGCAAAACGCACAGGAATTACGGGAATAGCAGACGCCGGCAGAAGGTTAAGACTAGAAAGGAGAGAAACCCAGAGCCCAAACGGGATGTTCCCGACAGAGCTTCCCAAAGCTATCCGAGACCGGTCCTCCCTGGAAAACACACAGAGCAATGACACTGCAGGAAGCCATGAGAAGGTCTCGTCCTTCTTCTCTCTTCCCTCAGGGACCTACTCAAGAACAGGAGAGGAGGTAAAGGAAGTATTTTCAAAAAACAAGCTAAAACGCCACAGAGACTGACAACAACATGAGATGCTCACATGGAACTAAGCACCCCGACAAATGCCTTCAAACACCATTTCACTGAATGCTTCTACCTCGTCATCCTCCCGAGGAACAGCTCGGTGACTAATACACCGGCACATAAAGGCAGAGATTGTTTTGCCACAAACAAGAGAGTCAGTGGTGAGAGCAGCATTAGTAAACCCCTCTGTATCACACCTGGTGCGGGGTAATTACAGCCACCAACGAAGCCCTCCAGAAAAGCCAAACCAGCTTCCTCCCTGCGACACAGGCCACAGACCCCACAGTTTAGCTTAACCTCTCATTAGCAATCGTTAGAAAAGGAAATAAAACTCTTAGGATCACAGAATCACAGACTGGTTTGGGTGGGAAGGGACCTTAAAGACCATCGAGTCCACCCCCCTGCCCTGGGCAGGGACACCTCCCACCAGCCCAGGTTGCTCCGAGCCCCGGCCAACCTGGCCTTGAACCCCTCCAGGGATGGGGCAGCCACAGCTTCTCTGGGCAACCTGGGACAGGGGCTCACCCCCCTCACAGCAAACAATTTCTGCCTCAGATCTCATCTCAATCTCCCCTCTTGCAGTGGAAAACCCTTCCCCCTCGTCCCATGGCTCCCCTCCCTGCTCCAGAGTCCCTCCCCAGCTTTCCTGGAGCCCCGTTAGGGACTGGCAGGGGCTGGAAGGTCTCCGCGGAGCCTTCTCTTCTCCAGGCTGAACCCCCCCCAGCTCTCTCAGCCCGTCTTCATAGGATGTTAAAAACCATAGATGTCATCTAGTACGTGAAACAACCATTTACAGGAGAAGGGTACTGGTGAGAAGGCGCCTGTCGTTAAGCCCACTCACATCTCCAGGGGGTGCAGCGGGGCCCAGGAGCCCGCCAGAGCCAGACCCCAGCCCCATGCAGTGCTGCCCACTCTGGGCTGGACCAGGTTACGCGTCCCCTCCTGCTCCTGCTCCCGCCTCAGTACGAGGGTCTCAGGCTCTGGAATTCCTGGAGAGGGAATTCCTGCAGAGGTCTGCACTGGTGGGATGGCATCTCCTGCCACCACCTCTGCCGCGATCTGTCCACCCCGACAGCCGAGAGAGGTTTTGTTTTCATTGCCCGACTGCCCGGTACCCAACGTAACTCTAAGTGTCCAAGCACCCACCAAGCCGTGCGGTCATCAGCGACAGCCCACAGAAAACTAAAAAACGTTTGCAGAACTTGAACTTCAACACAACATTTCATACAGAGAAAAGGGAAAAAACCATTTAATGTGACAATGGCGTATAATAGTGCAACGACTGTGAAGTGTGTTAACCTACAGATTAAACAGACCAAGCACTTTCAGACCATGGGCATCACTGAACTTCCAGCGCCTCTGGTTGCTCATATTCAAGAAAACAGCTGAACTCTTCAATGCAGTGTGCAGCTGCCACCCAAAACCGCCCCGTGTCCAGACGAGGCGGGTGGCAAACACTGCACCGGTGTTGTGCTGCAGGTGGGGGGGAATCCCGGACACCCCGCACCGGCCAGATAACATCCGTAACGGGAAAATCGCTGAAAACAATGATGAAGCGCAGAGCTAGCAGAAATCCAGATGGATGCAACGTCCTGGGAAAGAATTGTTATGGATTTTGTCAGCGGCAGTCCCACCTCGCAGAAAGACGTCACCCCTTTTGAGAGATGAACAAAACCACATAAACGCGGGAGACGCAGCGGGTCCAGCTGCTCTGTGGACGTCCAGCGACAGCCTGAGCGGGTCCCTCCACCCTCTCAAGTTTCTCTGGAAGGAGAAGGAGAGCCCTTGGGTGGATAAAAAGGGGAAGAGGACCACCAGAAGGTCACTGTCTTGGGAAGGAGGTGCCCAAGGCAGTGTGGAGAAGCCGGTGCTGGGGGCTGCGCTCCTCCAGACACCCGCGCCTGGTCTGGGCGATGGCTTACGCCGGGAGCACCACGCTGCCGAGGGCACCAGCCCCGGGTGCCCGCGGGACAGGGCCACCCACTCCCCTGGGATGAGCCGCCGGGCCACGGAGCAGCGCTGGGACTCGAGGACAGCCATGCCCATGGACCAGCACCCTGACTTCACAGGCTAAACCGGGTGCTGGGCAGCCAGGCACGGAGCCCTCGGCTGCAACGGGCAGCTCGGCCACGGTCTGACATGCGTAATGGCATGGAGGAGGAAGAACAGGGACCGAGACAGAGAGCATTGTTATGGCACTGTACGAAATCCACCCTTTACACCCCCCGAACGCCGTGTTCTGGTGCCCGTCTCAGAAGGGGCACAAAGAGCTTCCACGAAATGAGCAGAGAAGGACCTGCCACAGCCTGAGGAGGAGGCAGCGCAGGGGGGCGAGACTCCCAGTCCACGATCTGATCCCCAGAGCACTGCACAGGTGAGTAACAAACAGCCTCCTCTGACAGAAGAGCTGGGGAAAGCCAAATTAAACCGGCGAGCTTCCAAACGAAGGGAGGCGCTTGCCCTGCCGTGCCGTCAGGCTGCAGACTCGCTGCCACGGGAGGCTGGGGATGCTCAGAGTTCACCCAGTGCAAAAGCAAGTAAACGGAATCACGGCAGAAAATCTAACCTGCAGTGTAAAATGTGAAGACACTGCCACTGGCACAGGAGTCCCTCAGCCACACACCACTGGACACTGGGTCAAGCAGGGAAATATTGCTGCGTGTTCCTCTGGGTTTTGCCCGATTCCCAAGGCATTTGCTTCCAGCCGTCTTCCGAGAGGCCGCTGGGGTAAACCAAGCTTTGGTCTGAAGTAGCACAACCTTCCTCAAACAGACCCTGGGTTCCTCTGACCACCTTCGTAACCCAACTCTGCTCCTGTTTCCATCAAAGTCCTCTTCCCGCAGCAGGCATCGTACAAAGCCTCTGGAGGAAGCCTCAGCCATGCCCCACACGCGGACGCTGCTGTTCCCATGGCACACATTCTCCCTACGTAGCGCAGGGCTGCACTTGCCATTTTGATGGACGTGCCACTGTAGATGTACTCCGCTGAGTCTCTTGCTCCAAGAAACCAACCCAGGCTATGACCTCAGAGTGAACAGTGCAGCACAAATTCAAGGGAAAATAATACCAAATAAGCCAAATTCCCACTGCAGATTATTAGCCCAGAGCTCTAAGTGCACTTTCTCCTTCAGCCTGGGAGCCTCGGACCCAGCAGCTTCCAGATGTCGAGTTCCTTAGATCCCTCTGGCCCCGGGGACCATCCTGCCCTCGCGGCAGCAGAAGTCGGATCTGGCTCTCTAGGAGGGACAGACCGGAGAGGGGCAGAGCAGGAACATGCCCAGGGAGATGGAGACCACCGGGAGACCAGGGCCGTGGTCTGCCTGGAGCAGAGGGGAGGAGAAAGCTGGGAAGCCCATCAGTCCTCGCCCGAGGACCAGAGACTGCAGGAGAATCACAGAATCACAGAATGGTTTGGGTGGGAAGGGACCTTAAAGCCCACCCAGTGCCACCCCCTGCCCTGGGCAGGGACACCTCCCACCAGCCCAGGTTGCTCCAAGCCCCGTCCAACCTGGCCTTGAACCCCTCCAGGGATGGGGCAGCCACAGCTTCTCTGGGCAACCTGGGACAGGGGCTCACCACCCTCACAGCAAAGGATTTCTTCCCCAGATCTCATCTCAATCTCCCCTCTTGCGGTGTAAAACCCTTCCCCCTCATCCCATGGCTCCCCTCCCTGCTCCAGAGTCCCTCCCCAGCTTTCCTGGAGCCCCGTTAGGGACTGGAAGGGGCTGGAAGGTCTCCGCGGAGCCTTCTCTTCTCCAGGCTGAACCCCCCCAGCTCTCTCAGCCTGTCCTCCCAGCAGAGGGGCTCCAGCCCTCCCAGCAGCTCCGGGGCCTCCTCTGGCCCTGCTCCAACAGCTCCGTGTCTCTCCTGTGCTGAGGACTCCAAAGCTGGAGAAGGAAGATGTGCTCCAGCACTGCACCAGCTCAGAGCCGTCCCCACGGCCCAGCCGGCCGAGAAGCTCCCGCCCAGCAGACGGGTCCCCGGTCACCCTGAGACCACCCGACCCACAGGCATCTCCTGGCGTCACTCACGGCTGTCACCCGGCAGGGGAAACAGGGAGCAAGAGGAGGATAAACACCGGACTAAGCACCGACTTAGCTCTGCTTTATTTTTTTTAATCCCACTTTTACTGTACTCATGATCAGTGTTTCTAATTAAAATGTTTATAATGTCAGTTGGTGAGGAGACACTGACAGCGCTCAAGAGCTAACAATTATTTTGCAGATCAGCTCCTGGGGTCTCAGAAACGACCAGTAACGGCCCAAACCGTTCCAGATCCTGTGCCATTGCTCCCAGAATGGGAAGAACAATCCTGCTTTCTGGCCAAATCCTAGCTTGTTAATTAAGCTGCCTTCTGCAGCGGCAACTAGCCCAGCCTTTCACACGCTTCCCTCCCTGCTCAACAGCTTCCAGCCCTGAAGCAGCTCTTCCCAGCCTAAACCAATACAGCAAAACACCACCAGCGAGCCCAGAGCACCCAGCCGGAGTCTCACCCCGAAGCTAGAAGCCGTGCTTCAACCCCACCAAGCGCTGGGACACTGCCAGGGCCCTTCCCGCGTTCCCCTGGGGCGCCGGCGGGGATGCGCCGGTAGGGCAGAGGAGCTTTGCGCTCTCTTCTCTGCCCCGACCTGATGGCCAAGAAGCTCCAGCGATGGCTGGGAGAGCTGCCAACAGGAATGCCGGGAGACCAGCTTCGAGCAGCCGCGCTGGCCCCGGGACAGCCCGCAGCACTGCAGACCGAGGGCTGCGAGACCCGGCTCACCGGCAGCAACCCCCATGCACCGGGGCGAGATGGGGCGAGCCCCCCATAACAGACAGCAGTCCCTTGGCCCTGCCCCGGCTGCCGACCTCCCGCTGGGTCCTGAAAACGGGCCCTGCTGCCCGGGAGAGAAGGAAGGCTCTCCCATGGGACCCCAGCAGCGCCCACCAGGGGGATGAGGGGGGAGGGGGGCTCAGCAGGGCCAGGCAGAGCGGTCCCAGCCGGGGCAGCCCCACGACGAACCCGGCTTACCCAGGCAGAGCGGTGCCACCAGCTCTTATCCATGCAGAACGGGTGCCACCAGCGGTGCCGCCAGCTGCTGGGGCCGAGGAGGGCGGAAATGGCCAGAGAGAGAGAAGAGAGCTGGGACACACGGAATCTCCCGAACGCCCTCCTGGCTGCTCACTGGCCGCCCTGCAAACCCACCCCCTCCTGAGGGGTGTCACCCAAAGGGAACGCATCCAGCACTGCGGGGGATGATCTGACCACCCAAAACCAGGCAGCCGGGAGGCGAGGGAAGGGGTGCAGCCCCCCCTGCCAGCCCCGAGCCCCTTCCCACCCCATCATGGCACCGAGCCGCCGATACCGCCGCAGGGCGGGAGGGGACCCTGCAGACGCTGTCCCAGACAGGCTGAATGGGGCCATCCACAGTTTTATCCTGAGCTCATGATAATCCTTAATCACCCGTGGGCTGTACTGCAGCAGCAAGAGAAGCTCCATGTCACAGAATCACAGACTGGTTTGGGTGGGGAGGGATCTTAAAGCCCACCCAGTGCCACCCCCCTGCCCTGGGCAGGGACACCTCCCACCAGCCCAGGTTGCTCCAAGCCCCGTCCAGCCTGGCCTTGAACCCCTCCAGGGATGGGGCAGCCACAGCTTCTCGGGGCAACCTGGGCCAGGGGCTCACCACCCTCACAGCCAAGAATTTCTGCCTCAGATCTCATCCAAATCTCCCCTTTTTCAGCTTAAAACCGTCCCCCTCGTCCCACGGCTCCCCTCCCTGCTCCAGAGTCCCTCCCCAGCTTTCCTGGAGCCCCCTGAGGGCCTGGAAGGGGCTGGAAGGTCTCCCCGGAGCCTTCTCTTCTCCAGGCTGAACCCCCCCAGCTCTCTCAGCCTGTCCTCCCAGCAGAGGGGCTCCAGCCCTCCCAGCAGCTCCGGGGCCTCCTCTGGCCCCGCTCCAACAGCTCCATGTCCTTCTGCTGTTGGTGCCCCAGCGCTGGAGGCAGCACCGCAGGGGGGTCTCACAGAGCGGAGCAGAGGGGCAGAATCCCCCCCTGGCCCTGCTGCCCACGCTGCTGGGGATGCAGCCCAGGCTGCGGGGGGTTTCTGGGCTGCCAGCGCACGGTGCTGGCCCATGTTGAGCTTCTCATCCACCAACACCCCCAAGTCCTGACGCTGAAGTCCTTACACTGACGAGCTCAGGAGCCGGATGCCATCGCCGGCCAATGAACGAGGGGCTACGGCAGCAGCCCTCTGGAGAGGGGAGACGGGGTTACTCGGGTGGGCGA
The DNA here is from genome assembly GCA_013396915.1 of Stercorarius parasiticus. Lineage (NCBI taxonomy): Eukaryota > Metazoa > Chordata > Aves > Charadriiformes > Stercorariidae > Stercorarius > Stercorarius parasiticus. The sequence goes on from VWZL01004095.1 coordinate 31,463, forward strand.
GTCCCAGGCGTCAGAAGCGGTGAAGAGGAACACCCTGAAGAAACTCCTTCCTCAAAGACCAAAAGGAGGTACCCAGGGCCCTCGGGTCACAAAGGCAAGCTCTCTCGCACCAGCTCGGGCAAGCATGTCGGAGGATAACTCGTGTTCAAGGGGAATCGCAGAGGAGCCATCTGTGCCACCATGCCGCTGCCCATGCGACGCTACCTCAGGCCCATGCGCGTTCCATCCTGGGTAAGGCAACACTTTGTGGAAAGCAGGCAAGCACGTAATTAAAGGCTGCATCAAAACTCATAAGCAAAATAGCCCAAATTAGGATGTAAAGGCAAATGTAAATTTTCACAAGGTTGGCTTTTGCAACCAAAATAACGTTTGTTTGGTTTTAGTGCAGTGTTCTTGTGAGCCATTTCTTACGATTTTTCGTTTTATCTAAAAAAAAAAAATGAAGTTTTATCTAACTGTACCAACCCTTCACATAACCCAGAGAGCTTGGGCTACAGGACTGCGGTACCACGGCACAGCCACTGCCAGCTGAGCGGCAGATTTGGATGCCGGTCATCAAATGGGGACTGCGATCCAGGAAAACAGCCGTACCGGCAGAGCCCCGGCTCGCGCTTCATTCCCCCGCACGCACACCAGACCCGCTGTGCGATGACTCCGCCGCCCACGTCCCCCCTCTGCAGCACCTCGGCTCCAGTCCGACGTGGGGCTCCCGGGGCAGAAGTGGCTCTGCAGGGCGGGGGTCCGGCCGGGACGGGATGCTGCGGGACGGCAGCCCCCTCCAGCTGCACCTCCACGCCGTCTGCCTCCACGGGTGCACGCCGTCACACACACCGGCAGCCGGGTGAGAAGAGCTCTGTCAAACACAGGCATTTCAGGTTTCTCCCCAGGGCCCCTGCACAAAGACCAACCATCAACCACAGACGGGGAAAAAAAAAATTTAAAAAAAAATCCCCAAGCCACACACAGCGGAAGGTGCTGGAGTCCCACCTGCGCTCTCGCAGTCCCCAGAGGCTCCTGCAGCGACCGCAGCTGCTCGACCTCCCGTGTGCCGCGTCCACCCGAGGGTCCCCGGGAGGGAGCAGCCCCTGCGTCGCCGGGCCCCGTCCCACTCCCCTGCGCCACGCCAACCCTCCCCGCTCTCACCGTCACCCACCGGTGCCAAGTCCCGGCGCAGCCTGGCGCGTCCCCGCTGCCTGACCGCAGATTTGCGCAGAGGAAGGCGCCAACCACACTGGCACCGATACCCACTTCCCCTGCGGTCATGGCAGGAGGTGACGGCTTCGGGCGCCTCTCACCGCCCCGACACCGGCTGCTCTTTAGCTGGGAGGACAAGGCAGACGTCTGCAGAGCTGAGCTGCCGGGATAACCAGCCGGACCGAACCATGCTGTGGGCCAGCAAGACCTTTGTGAGCCCAGCTGTCACCAGCCTGTCCCCCAGCACGTGGACACAGGTGAGGTTTCCCTCATTCGCTGCAGAGCGGCTGGTGACACAGGCTGTGTGCTGGCGCAGGACAGAAGGGTGTCTGTCTGTCCATCCCTCCTTCACACCGAAGTTCAAGGGCAGCTTCTCCTCTGCCCAGAATCATGGCGCTCCACCTGCAAGGGAGGAGGAATGTCCCCTGCTCCCTCCCCAGCAGACCCCGTGCTGTCACTGCAACACAATCGCTGCATGATCCCGCCACAGCCCAGCCGAGGGGCAGCGCTGGAGAGGGATCGGCATTGTCCCCTTCCCAGGACCCTGCCAATGCACAGCTGGGGCAGCAGCAGACAGGCTGTTCAGGACAGGTCGAACCCCCCCGATCACCTGTCCTGGCCGGCTCTGACGTGCAGCCCCTCGTGCAGCCCAGTGGTGTCAGATGCTCCATGGCATCTCCTTCCACCGGCGCCAGATGCCCCCTGCCATCTCCGTCCACCGGCGCCAGGTGCCCCCTGCCATCTCCTTTCAGCGGCGCCAGGTGCCCCCGGCATCTCCTTCCAGCGGCACCAGATGCCCCCGGCATCTCCTTCCACCGGCGCCAGGTGCCCCCGGCATCTCCTTCCAGCGGCACCAGATGCCCCCGGCATCTCCTTCCACCCGGCGCCAGGTGAGCGCCTCCAGCTGCAAACAGCTCTCGCTCCCTCGGCATCACCCCACGGCTCAGTGAAGGAGCAGGAACCGCAGCTCCATCATGGACCACCCTCCTGCCAACCCCCCTGAATCCATTTACGCCCTCCCCAGAGCCAGTCTCTCAAGCTCCCACTAATACGCGCATCGTCCAGAGACCCCTGTGCCCGAGCAGCGGTGCCTGCCCCGACACCACAGGGCCTCCCAGCCGTCCCAGCCAAATCCCACTGGCGTATTTAGAAAATCCCATTTGAGATGCCTCTTTGCCTGTGCACCCCACGCTGCTGGTGCCTGGCCACCCAAGGCAGCCCAGCACCGGTGCCGCAGGCGGCACGGGGGACACCCTCTGCCCGCTCACCTCCCACTGCCCCACGCTGGGGACCAGAGCGGGGACCAGAGAGGGGACCTTCGTACGACCCCTGAATTACTGCTCTCGCCTCTCCGAAACACGTGCCTTCCAGATGGTGTGTCTCAGCTTCAGCCTCTAACTGACCCTTCTGTCTGCAAAACGAAGGGACCGCTATCAAAATCCTTCTCTCTCAAAGATATTTGTACGTCTGATCAAATAACCTCTCAGCGGTCCCTCTGGCAGCAGCAGGGCTACTCGAGTCCCTTTCTGTGGGTGCATCCCGCAGCCCGGCCATCACCTCACCCGACTCTGAATCCTCCCTCATTCCCCAACACTCGCTGGTGCAGACACAGCAGAACCAGGCTCCGTCCCAGCAGGGACCATCCTGCTGCCAAACCTCCTTCTCTCCCGCCAGCTTCCCCGCAGACAGCGTCCATGCTGCCCCTTCTGGCCTCAGCTCCGCACTGGAAACCCGTTTTCCATGGACAAAGAGCGGAGTTCCTCCAGCCTTGCCAGTCCCTGGCTCTGCGGACACAGTCCCCCACGCTCCTCCACCAGCCACTCGCCCACCTCGCCGCCTGGGTTCCTCCTGGTTTTGCCACGTTACATGAACTTTGCCAATTCAATTACAATTCTTGATATTTTTTTTCCAGTAATTTATACAAATGCTACAAGGTGAAGAACAGGTCCCTGCAAAATCCACCACAAACCTAGCTGCTCCAGTACCACTTTTATTTACCGCCACGTATTTAAGTCACAACTCTTAATCCACTTTACATGTGTCACGTTGGCCATAGACTCTGCTAGTTTCTTCATCGGAAGGCCACTCTGTCCTAAACCAAGTCTCGTAAAGAAGTCTAAACGTACTATTTAATCATTAACACCTGTTCATCACACTGCTCAGGAGCTGCTATCAGCATTATGGCAACCAGATCCCACCAAACCATGTAACTCGGCATTCATTTCCCCTCCTTCAATTCTTCATAATTCAGATTATGTCAGCCGCTCCGCTGCTTTCCCGGGGATCGATAGCAGGCTAACTGTATCATAAATACCTGAGTCATCCCATTTATGCCATTAGAGCCTGGCACAGCGTTCGCCTGCTCCAGTCGCAGCCCAACCTCTCATTCGGGAGCCACCAAAAGGCCAGTGACCTGAGCGCTCGGTAGCCAGCCCCCGCGGGGCTGCCCAAAGCTGGGACTCAACGTACCCCATTGTGGTAGCTGCTCTCCGACACCAAACAACAATTCGAGGGGAAGCATTTCATCTCCCCAGGCACGGGGTGGAAATGCTTCTGCCACATGGCTGCTGACAACCCCTGCGTTTTATCCAGCCACGGACCAGCTCCGTAGTTAAACACCCCTGTTCCTAATAAACCTCCTAATTCCTGACGGCCACCAACCACGCTGGATACGGGCTGCTACTTGTGTCTTGCTCCTTCAGTTTGCTCACTTTCAGTCTTGGTCTATGTTCTGTAATATCAACTTTTTCTCTGCTAACAATTAATCATATGGCAGCCTGATTGTTGCGACGTGCCACCCCTCCTGCATGCCAGGCCGAATTCTGAGGTAGTGCCGCCTTCTCCAGTAACTGTGGGGCTCGGGCGTTTGGGGCACAAACAAAACATCCTTTAGAAATGCATAATTATTGCTTGCATTTTCCATTTATGTTCTTTCTCCTAAATACTTCAGCTCATAATTACATTTTTTTCAGCTTTGTGACATCAACCCTTCTAAAACAAGTATAACGGGTGAGTGTCACGCAAGCACCATCACCAGGCAGAGCCTCGCGTCGTCACTCAACCTTTCTGGGAGAAGGGGGCGAGAGTTTCAAGGCCTGTAAGGGGAAGGGGACGTCCTGCCCTCCTCTCCCCATCCACAAAGGACCCGGTACCGAGGAAGGGGCTGCGACGGCTCCCGAGAGACCGCTTTGGTGGAGATACAGCGGGAACCGCTGCCGGGAACCTCCCCAGGGCCCCTCAGGGATGCCCAAGGCTGGCACAGACGGGTACCACTGGCAGCACCATGACAGCAGACCGGCAACTCCGGCATTCACTGTGCGATGCTGCTCACGTCTAATATCGCAGTACAATCAGAGCACCAGAATCTTGGCTGGCCTGAGCACCAAGCAGACGCAATGGCAGCTCACAGCGCCACCTCATCTCTTGATGTCTCTTTTGATGCAGTTTGTGTGGGACGAGGTGGGAATGAACAGCACTGAGCCATCGTGGCTGGAGGGAGGGCGCTACCAGGGAGCGAGTGCAGCCACTGCCCCGCGAATGGAACGCTTCTGGACAGCACACGTGGAGGTTCCGTGGAGGGAAGGAGGATGCCCGGGGCTGGGGCGCTCGCCTGGAGCAGGGGCTGAGGGACGGGGCTTGCTTAGCCCGGAGAAGAGCTGCTTTCTGCTCCCCTTCACCTGCGGGGTTCCTCGGGGTGTACCGAGCCCCGACCCCTTCTGAGCAGGCACTCAGAGTAACGTGGGCATGGGGAAGAGCTGCCATCGCACTGAGTGCTGCTGGGCTGCTCAAGGGCCACAGCGAGCCCCGCTTCGAGAGACGAGTCCCCGCCACCGTCTGCATCTGCCCACAGCTGCCTCCCAGCCACAGGCGGTGTCCGAACGCGCACACCACTGCTCTGCTGCCTGCAGAGCTCACGGCAAAATTCGGGAGCTCCAGGCACTTCGGAAGGCAGGTCTGGATGCCTACACCCATAGCCCTCATAGTCGTCAGAGCAAACGCACACACAACTACAACATTCGCACCATCTTTAAACATCTTTGATGTCCAAGGTCTCCCCGGCCAAACCATAAATCCTCCCTGAGCCAGCGAGCTGCAGCCAGGCCGTGGGGCCGGCTGCGGAGTCCTTCAAGCAGGAGGGATTTTGGGCAGGGAGCCGTGCGCCAAGCACCGCTCAGCTCTCCCTGCGCCTCTGCCACCGACACCCGGCTGTGCCACTCACGCCGGGCAACAGCGGTGCTGAGGACCACAGCACGCTCCCCAGGGCTGCCACATACTCCCCGGGGCCACCACATGCTCTCCGGGACCATGGCACGCGCCCCGGGACCACAGGACACTCCCTGGGACCACAGCACGCTCTCCAGGACCACGGCACGCTCTCCAGGACCACGGCACGCTCCCTGGGACCACGTCACGCTCCCTGGGACCATCGCTTCCCTCCTGGGAGAAATCTGCACCGAAGGAGGTGGCTGCGCAGCTCTTGGAGAGGGAGCATCAAAGCAGCTGGAGACGAACCACAGTGGCAGCAGCATCTCCCAGGACCAGGGTCCAGCCAGCTGCGGGTCCCACGGCACGGCACGGCATGGCACAGCATGGCACAGCACGGCACGGCACGGCACGGCACGGCACGGCACGGCACACAGCACCACGCTGCCAGGAGGGCAGAAAGCAGGAAAACTGCCCGGGCCTCGGATGCAGGGAGGAACGGCCAGCTATTTGAAAGGAACTCCGGAGAAAGAATAAATCAAACCCGGCGCAGACACAAGACTCTGGTTCTGAGAGCAGCCCCTGCTCGGCCGGACGGGCAGCGCGAGGCCCCTCGGCTGCCACCACGAGCCCCGCGGCCGGCACCACGTCCTCCTGCGGCAGCTCAGGCTGTGGCAGCCCCAGAGCTTCAGGGGGAGGAAAGTGCTGGAACAGTACAGGGTTCGCAGGCAAGCACAAAAAGAACATTAAAAAAAAAAAAAGAGATCAGCTCAGCTCCAAAGCATTAGTCAGGACAGCAGAAACAAAGACAAAGCGTTGCGAAAGGACCTTAAAATCCTGAGTAACTGGGTGACAGAATAGTAGATGATCAATGTAAAGTGGTGTGCTCAGAAAAAAAATAATTCTTACTTTACATACACAATAATGAGCTCCAACTTCTTGTTACCACTCAAATGAAATCTTCATGTTATTCTAAATAACTCTATGACAACATCAGTTTGCTGCTGAGCAGCGTCAGAGAGCAAGCAGAGGACTGGCAATTACCGGGGAAAGGATGAAGAACGAAACAGGGAACATGAGGACGCTCTCGCACCCATCCGCGGCGCAGCGGCGGCTGAAGGCTGTGCTCCGCTCGAGTCCCTCACCCAGCCCCGCGCTCCTGACCCAGATCTCAAAAAAAGCCAGACGGGATCTAGAAAAGGCACCGAGAAGGGCAGGAGATGATCAAAAGGACGAACAGCTTCTGTACAAGGAGCCTGGAAAGGAAGATGGCAGAGGGGGAATCAAGTCTTCCATGTCAGGAGAAGAAAGGAGAAGGTCACCGGGGAACAATTTGTCCTCTCTTTCTTCCAAAACACAAACTAGGGGACATCAAATCCAATTAATCAGGAGGCAGGTTCAAAACTGAAAGAGATCTCTTCACACAAAACCTCGCTACGCTGTGCGGTGCCTCGTCAAGGGCTGCGGCGATGCTAAGCGAACGCGTGCTCAGAAGATGATGAGGCAAATTCAAGGGCAAAGGCTGCAGAAACACGGAGACGCTGCTCTGAGCTCGGGAAATCCGTAACCGACAAAGGGCTCCGTGCTGGCAGAGGGAACGTCCCGCAGCCCGGCTCCTGTGTCCCAGCCACCGGGCTCGGGGCAATGGGATGAAGAGTCCCCGGAGCACCAGGAGCAGATTCGACTCGACTCAGCTCGACTCCTCTCCTCTCCCCCGTGGGCCTCTGCAAGCACAGGCAGAGCCGCTGGCAATACCCGCGGTTCAGGCTGTCAAACAGTCGCCGCGGCAGCTGAGAATCGGGGCCTTCAAACTTTGCCAAACTAACTATCCAAGCTGAAATTTTCCATGCTCACTCTCTGCATTAGGCCGGTATTTTTAGAAGCTTCAGCAAAAGCAATTCGGGCATTTCCAAAAATGAGGTTAGGGAAAAATAAGGTAGCTTTGCCAAAGTTGGACATTTTTCCAGCTTCTACCGAGTTATTTGGAGAGCCAATGGAGCTCCGCAGTTCAGCGCTGGAAGCGGGTGGCTGGCTCGGGTCACCCCTCGCCCGGGGAGATGCCTTTTGCCCTCTGCAAACACGGATCCAAACCTGGGGGGAAACAAGCCCTTGGAGAGCCGGCGTCCACACCTCCCCGTCTGTGCTGCGGGGCACAGAAGAGCCCCCCCGCTCTCGATGCAGAGGACTACAGAAGGATCCGGCACGGCCGGGAGGCATCTCCCGCCTCTGGCTTCCCCACCCCGACAGCTCAGGCCGAGGACGCCCACCAGCCCGAGCCCGGGGCCGGGGGACACCGAGGCACAGCCTGCAGCAGGACAGCGTCCACCTCGCTCTGACGGATGGCTTCCTCGCCGACAGCCAAAAAACGAGAAGCTAAAAATACAAAGAAATACCAAGGCACTTTTGATTTTAGCGCTTCTCAATTCTTCAGTGCTTGATTTGTAATTTTATCGCCATTGCTTACGTTTATTTGAATGCCATCAGCTGTACTGCACGCGCAGTCAGGCTTTTCAGCTGAGACGGAGGAGGACTCCTGTTGAATCCTGCGTATCTGGTGACCGATAACAGACTACAAAGATCATGGCGAAGGTGCACTTGCTGCACAGCACAGGTTAGAAAAACCCACTCGGTAAATTCAGCTTCAAAGGCATCTCTCATACCCGAGCTAGCGCGGACTTTCTTCGGCAAAGAAACCCCAGCTTTGGTTTGAGGCCTTGCACGTATTTACTGCATCTCCAGCCAAGTTGTTCCGATGGTTTGATACTCTCTGACAAAAACGAGTACTCTCAAGCTGAATCTGCGCAGCTTTGGGCTCTGCCCAGCGGGTCACATTCTGTCTTTGGATTCTAAATTAACCTTTTTAGCCCCGTACTATACTGTTAGCCATTTCCCCGGGCTCCAAATGATTTTATGGCTCTTTTTGTAACTATTCACATTTTTTAAACGATAAAAAAAATTACAGACATTGAAATTACATATAGTACCTGGTGATGGTCTTGTCAAAGCCATAAAAGCATCAGCCCTCCCTTCCTTGTAAGTGAGACAGTTCCCCGGGCGCTGGAAGCCTCCGGAGCCGGGTCCCGCGGAGGGTCTCTCCCAAACGAACACAACCACCGGGATGTTGCACAACCTAAATGCGGCCAAACTTCTACGGGACTGTAAACAATCTTTCGTTTTATGTAGTGCCTGGGATGAGCTGGAAGTCAGCAAGGCACTTGTTTAATAACTTTCTTAGATGGTATGATGCATAAAAAATTGTGCCAGCTTTACCACTGCTGTGGCCTCCAGGAAAGCCAGTAAAAGCAGAAATACAGACAAACTAATGAAGGAACCGAGAGTTTACACGGGAGTTGCCCTTCGTACCTTTGTGTGACGTCTCTGTGGCCAAAAGAGAAAGGAGCAAGTCCCGGGAAGGAGCGGACTCCTCTTCCCTTCTCACCTTCCACCACGACATGGTCTTCCAAAGCAAGTAGGATGCTGTGGCCTAACCTGCGAGCCCAGCAGCAAAGCTCTCGCAGGAAAGCCAATGGACCAGCAGACTGTGACTCGTGTTCCACGGGACTGAATCCACTTCCACCCACAGGAGACCACGGTGGCTGCGAGATTTCACTCCACGTCAGCCCAAAGCAATGACAGGGGAAGAGGAGAAACACCAAGGCCAGAGCACTTGGAGGGACGGCAGCCGGGGGACTGGGAGAGGGGGGCTGAAGGCGGCAGCTCTCCCACCCACCCGAGACTGGATCTGCTCTGGGGACACTGGTTTCCATGGGGCAGCTCTGCAGGGAGATGCTCTGCTGAACCCCACCAGCCCCAGCGCGCCCCGTCCCCACCAACACCCTGCTCAGGAGCCTGTCGTGAAAAAAGTGGGTCCCATCGCACCTTTTCCTCCTCCTCTTTTTCAAGCTGAACTCCAAGCCATCTGTGTTTCAGATCTCTACGTCTGATCTCACCCTCGGCTCTCCTACAGTCAATGGAGAAAAATAAGCACTTTCAGTGCACGAGCCGTCCAACCTACTTCGCGCTCCTCCTTCAGCCCGAGGCTGACTGCAGAGCAGCCTGGGGGAACTGACTCAGGTGGTGCCACCTCCACCACAGCCACCTAACGCCGAGCTAAACGACTCCCCCAGCTCCTGGATCCCACGGCTCCCTTCGATGGCAACCTGCTCAGCCGACGTGGCATGAGCAACGCCACCCCGTGAGGCACCTGAAGATGTGTCTGGCAGGGTCCTCAGAGACCAGGCAGGGTTTTCTGGCCACCTTTCTGAAAGCAGGTATCCATATTCCTGCATAAGGGCAGGTTTGCGTCTGCCCTCACAGTCCCGGCAGACGGATACACGGTACCTCGGAGCAGCGATCACGGGAACGAAGCAAGAGCTCCACAGGACTGGAGCGCTCGCCACCCCAGCCTCGCATCTTAATCACAAGATCGCTCTATTTCCATGGAAACAGCAGAATTAGAGACTTCAGTTTAAAGACAATTACCAACATTGGGTATTTAACTGTTAAACCTGTCAGCACTCCCGTCTCCAGCACCAGGAGAGGAGACAGAGCTTCCCCACACCGCTGCAGCCCTGCTGGGGACAACGCGGCCAAGCCGCTCGCCAGCCCTGCCACCACGTCCAGCCACGCCGAGGGCAGCACCGTCCCGTCGGTGTTCACTCGTGCTTCACCTGCCAGTCAGTCAGGTCTCCGGAGACCTCACCCTGCACCGATGTGGGAGGAGATGGAAGTTCCTGAGCGATGGCTGTCGAGCCCAGTGCCTGCTTCAACATCCGCAGCTGGTCTTGGGTGACGTACAGCCACCCTGCTGACCAAGGCTTCCCGCTGCCTCAGCGGCAGGAAAGGGCTTTCTGTACTCGTGAGTCATCCGGCGAGTTACTGCATGGCCTGGGGCACGGGTATGAGTATCAGCCGGCAGAAGAAAAGGCTAATGCCTCCTCTTTTGCCTGACACAGCAAAGCACGGCAATTGTTATGGTCAACCCGAAGAAAGAGTGGTGCGGAGCCACGGTGCTAATTACTATCGCTAGCAGAGGGCTACCCTGTCCAACCCTCCTGTCGTCACCACACCTTGCAGCCACAAGCCTGTCTTGAAAACAAAGCTGAGCAGGACCCAGGCAGCACCACAAGCCGCCTGAAACGAGTATCTTGGGTTTGCAAAACACAGCCACGTAAGCTGTGATACTGGTGGCATCATCAGGGCTGCTGAGCTAGACCGGGGAGCCCTCAGGGAGCACTCGCGTAAGAGAGACGCATCTCCCACGGGAGAGGAGAAGAGCTGCCTCTGCCATCACCCCAGCCAAGGGTCCACTAGGAGGGGTCACCACCCCAAAATCCCCTCTTGGTGCTCTGATGCCTTGGCATCGCTGTGGCCGGCATGACCATTAGCTAACGGGTTCAGGGAGCCTCGCACAACGAGCCTCGCCGCTCCTGGCCATTACGCCCGAGTCCAAGGACCAAAATTGCTCAGTCCAGCTCCGATCACATGCCACCACACAGACAAACAGGCAGACAGCGGGTAACAGATGCTAATGGAGAGTCAGTTTGCCACAGCACATGCTATCTGCTGCCTTGCCCGTGCCTGGAAGGCACTGGAAACCTGGCCACGAGCCCAGTCCCTGCCACGATTATAACCATGCTCCTTCAGCCCTTCCTGCCGGGCCAGGGCAGCGACATCCCAGCCTCCAGGAGAGCAACTTCTCACCCGCAGAAATCCTAACCCCGCTCCGAGACAGGGAGCTCAGAAGTGGAGAAGATGGAGGGAAGTCACCTTGCACAGCAGAGCCTGCGGGAGACAGCACCCCCCCGGCTCCCGCGAGAGCTCACACAGAGCCACCGACAGCCTCGTGCCGGCAAAGCTCCACATCAAGACACACAAGTGTGGCTGAAAAGCACTTCTACAGCTGATCCAGCAGGAAAGCTGCGGGTGATTTAGGTCAGACGCCCCTTCAGCCGCTGGAGGGGACTCCCCAGGGTACAGTTACGCACTAGCCAGCCCCGTAAGGACAAGTGTGGGCAGGGAAGAGCCTCCGACCACCGGTCCATGCGCGCCTGGAGCCCCTGGGCATCCCGAAACCCGCAGTCACCCAGATCACCACAGCATGGGGGAGGGCCAGCCTGCTTCTCCGTAATGCCACCACAGGCGGGACTGGGGTGCCGATGGCGGGGGGAGACACGCTGTCAGGATCAAACCTACCCTTGGGGCTCCCCCCATCCCCCCGTGCCCACGCTGGCTCCCTCCCACCCCAAGGGTTCGGCAGCCAAAAGCGAGGCATCCTCACTCCATCCTTTCCTCTCCTACCACATTCTCTCCTGCCTGCATCCGTCCTCCTCTCCTGCCCCCTGCGCCCCCCCAGGGCTGACACCTCCTCGGCCGGCGGTGGGTGCCGCGTGGTGCCTGTGCCCGGCAGCGGCGGTGAGTCAGGCGCAGGCAGCACCCGTGGGAGTCTGCTGGCTGAGTCACCCGGCAGAGATGGGCTGACTCACCCTCGGACACGGATGGACGGACAGACGGATGCCGGCTGGCAGATGCTGCCGCAGCAGCTCCAGGTGCAGGTTTCCTTCGCACTGTGCCATTCTCCTGCCAGCAGTTCCCCGAGGGGACCCAGCAGTGACATGGGCAGGGGGTCTCCTGGCCACCAGCGGTGCCTCAAGGACCACTGACCAAGGGTGCCGTGCCTGCTCCTGGACATGTGCCAGTGTCCCTGCTGCGGTCCCCATCAGTTGTGCTGGGACCATGGCCTCTCCACGGCACCGTCCCCAGCCCGGAGCGGCTGAGGACGGTGCTGTGGCCTGAGGGGACCTCACCTCTGACCACTGCCGCCCTCTTTGGCTGGAGGAAACCCGGCACCACCTACTTCAGCAATAAAGTAACCCAAAATCCCATTAACTGCGCATTTATTTTAGTGTGCCACCTAAATCCGGCGCCTGCCGCTGGGCTTTGGGACCGGCAGAATTAGCTCAAGGAGAGGAGGGGACCTTCACACAGGCTGCCAAAGCCACAGCCCGGCTGGGGGGTCTCCTCCAGACCACCCCACCGAGTGGGACAGGCAGGAGCTCTGCAGGCACCTCTGACGGGCAACGTGCCCGACAGCCAGACTGCCACCAAGGTGCCACCAGCTCAGGGCGGTCAGCCCCTGTGAGGGACACGCGTGGTGACAGACCCCTTCCCCAGCTTGGGGACCTGCAGGTGGAGACCCCTTCTCCAGGCTGAGGACCCACGGGTGGAAAAACCCTTCCCCGAGCTGGGGAACCTGCAAGTTGAGACCCCTTCCCTGGGCTGGGGACCTGCAGGTGGAGACCCCTTCCCCGGCTTGGGGACCCACTGGAGTAGACCCCTTGTCCGGGCTGGGGACCCGCAGATAGAGACCCCTTCCCCAGGCTGGGGAACCTGCAGGTGGAGACCCTTTCCCTGGGCTGGGGACCCGCAGACGGAGGCCTCTTCCCCAGCTTGGGGACCCACTGGAGTAGACCCCTTGTCCGGGCTGGGGACCCGCAGTCGGAGGCCCCTTCCCTGGGCTGGGGACCCACATGGTCCCTGCTCGCACTGTGGCAACCGCCCCCGGCACCAGCTGGGCAGCAGGCGAGTGCCTGCTCATCTCTGGTCATCTTGGATGATGGAAGCACCGGTGGGGAAAGTCTTACTGGGAGAAAATGGGGTTTGGCATCCTGGGTCTGACGGGGTGCGTGGCTTTAGTTGGTTTTTCATTTGTTTGGGTTTTTTATTGTAATTTAGGTTTTTTAACATTTTCATGATGATTTATCCAATAGCCAAAAAGCCAATACTCCACAAAAAAATAAAGAAAACAATTGGGCTAAAAGACCTCAACTAGCTTAGAGGCTAGCAACATCCGAAATACACAAAAAAACAGTAAGAAATGGGAAAAAAAGAGGAGGAAACAGATGTCAATAAGATCTTGAACACAGGAAGTATCCAAAATTGGGATAGGAAGCTGAAGACTTCAGGAAAAAAGTTTTTCAACAATGCTAAGTACAACAGGAAGCAGCTTTGCAAAATAGGGCACTTCCACGGGCTCCCGCAGGACAGGCCCAGCAGAACGCACTGCGAGGAGAGCGGAGGGGTCCCTCCTCGCCCCCACGCCATTGAAGGAGCAGACTGAAATACTCGTAAAGAGTACACACAAAGACAAATGCAGAATTTCAAAACCATCAGCAAAAAAAAAAAAATAAAAAAAAATTCATTAAAACAATGTAATTTTAAAATAAAAAGGCACAAACAACTTGAACGTAATGGTCTTAGAAAGACCGAGTTCACAGAAAGGATCACTTTCCTGCTTATGCTATTTTTCAATAAATATTGCAATAACGGAGATACTCAGGAATGACTGAAACAGAGAGAAGTCAGCTCAGCAAGCAGGAAGGAACACCCAGACTCCCCCAGGTAACCACCAGCTACCTGCCTTCAACGAGCGGGTAACCAGGACCCATCAGTACGGACTGGCCACGGCAGATCATCCGTGACCAACCCGAGCGCCTCACGAGCCGGCTGGGCTGAGGCAAGGCGGGCTGGAGAACCAGAGCAAGGATGGGCAGAAACTGCCTGCGCCACCGGGCTGGGGGCAGCAACCAACGGCGCAACACCCGGCCGTCAGCCAGCAACGAGCGGAGCGGCCCGGGGGTCAATACTGGGCCAACATCAGGCCACACCTTCATCGACCACCCACGTAGTGACAGAGAGCCCCCCCCAGCAATCTGCAGACAACGCTAACCTGAATGTGCCGAACAGCAGAGCTCTGATGCACAAGTACCACGATGAACCTGGATGGGGTGATGGGAAGCCTCATGATGCTCAATATGGAGATGTGCAGGTGTCTGCGTCCCGGGCAGAAGGACTTCCATGCGGCGGTGCCGGCTGGGAAGCGGCTGGTGGAGAGCAGCCTGCTGGAGGAGGCAGACGCCAGGGCGAGCACGAGCCAACGGCACGTGGTCATGGGGAGGACGGCAGACTGCAGCCCAGGTCACGTCAGGAGAAGCACGCTCAGCGACTGAGGGAGTCTGTCGTGTCTCTCCACTCAGCACTGGTGAGGCTGCACCAGTTTGGGGCTCCCCAGTTCAAAAGGGATGTGGAGAAACTGGTGAGGGTCCAAGAGGTGGCTACCAAGCGGCAAGGGGCTTGATCTACGTGGTGACACTGAGATGGGCTTCACAGTCTGGCAGAGAGGAGGGAAAGGGGCAACCTAACAGTGGCCTTCAGCTCCAGGAAAGGTGTAGTTGAACCCTTCTCAGCAACAGCAGGCAGCACAACGGGGGGCAAGAGAACCATGCCATGGCTTTGGACCACAGAGGAAAAACTTCTCCACTAAGGGAGCAGCACCTGCAGAGACCTGGCATAATTCCCATTCTGAAGAGCTTCCTGGACTCAGCCACAGAAAGCCACAGCCAACGCGATCTAGTGTTGGCCAGAGCCTGACTTTGAGCAGGCCGGACCGGAGACTGACAGAGACTCAAACAACACTCTGACGGTATGAATGCACCAGTACCACACCTGACGCCTTTCAGTGCTTTCTCTGGGCGATGCAATAATGCAAGTGAAAGTGAGAGCGTGGTTGAAAACATCTGGCTGGTGCTGTACCTTGGAGAATCCAGGACTAGGACGTGACTGGGGGATCTGAACCACTTTGCAGGCTGAGCCCATTCAGCTAAAGCTCTTTGCACTGCCCAATGCACGGTGTTTCCCAAGGACCACCAGCCATCCCCATAGGAAGGTGTTTCCCAAGGACCACCAGCCATCCCCACGGGAAGGTGTTTCCCAAGGACCACCAGCCATCCCCATAGGAAGGTGTTTCCCAAGGACCACCAGCCATCCCCACAGGAAGGTGTTTTCCCAAGGACCACCAGCCATCCCCACAGGAAGGTGTTTCCCAAGGACCACCAGCCATCCCCACAGGAAGGTGTTTTCCCAAGGACCACCAGCCGTCCCCACAGGATGGAGGCTGAAATCCTGGGAAAGGCTCACAGGTCAGAGCAGACGAGCAGTTCACCATTTGTCCTCGATGCAATTCTGAAGCAAAAGAGCGAAATGATCCTCAGGCACTTAAAAAGAACAGTTCGTAGAGAACGGAGATGGACTTACAGTAATTGTAGCTGTCGCCGAGTCAAATAACAGCGTCTCACCTATAGTCATTTTTTTTTTTTTTATTTTAAGAACACTGGGTAATGAAGAGCCATAAAAATTCTTTGAAGGCCACAATAAATGAACTCACAAAGAGACATTTAACGAGCATTATGTGATTAACTTTCCATAAAGAACATCAAGAGATAATTGATTATCAAGTAAAAGTAAACTTTTCAGGGAATAATGTTCAGGTAACGAAGTTTTATTTAGTCCCGATCTAAAGAAAGAAGTAAAAAATGGAACTTTAGGGCAGACGAATGCAAATTAGAAGTTAAATGCTAACTCCTAGCAGCCAGAGGAATTAACAACTGGAACACCTGACCGAAGGAAATAGTGGGTCAGGCACCGCTGCAGTGTTTTGCCCAGGCAGGGTGAGGAACCCTCACCCCTGGCGGTTTTCAGACCTTTTCAGCTGGACAAAGCCCTTCGGAACCTGCCCGGATGGCAACGCTGACCTGGCCTGGAGCGGGAGGTTGCACTGGAGACCTCCCAGGGCCCTTCCAACAGGGATGGTTCCACCATCCATCCTCCACCACTTGGTGTTTCCCAGCCTGACCTACACATTTGTCCGGGAGATGCTTCAGTCAAACAATTTATTAAGCTAAATAGTGGGGTAATAACGCGAATTTTATTAGTTCACTATACATGGCAAAATAATTGAACAGACGCTCCAGTGTCCGATTCTGTGTTTAAAAAACAAAACCCACGCAACCCAGTTGACTGATCTCAACATACCTTTAGATGTTTTCTCCTCTCAAGAGGAACATCCTTAGTCTCACCCCGCTGCGCTCACATCCCCATTTCCTCGTGCCCGTCCACCACAAGCTCACCGAACGCCTCCTCGCAGCCACGCTGCACATCCCCGCTCCAACCACCCATGTCCAAGCCGGGGCTCCCCGGCAGAAGGGCTTGGCTGGGTTCTCCCACACCCATCTCTCACTTGCACCAGGCCACGTGCCATTTTCTCCTCCAATTTTACCTTAGATTCTCTCCAACTTAATTTCCACGTCTTACAGTCCACCAAAGCACCCTTCTCCAAACCCTCCGAAGGAAGCCGTCTGGAGAAGGCAGGGCAGGGAAAAGGCGCCCCAGCATGTTCTCATGACGTATCAGAGGAAGGACAGCAAACCATAAACGAGAGACTCCACCAAGGCAGACACTACTGAACTCTACAGGCAAGATCTTCTTGGAGGCAAATCCACAAGGGGGAAAAAAAAAAAAAAAAAAAGAAAAGAGAGATTACAGCAGAAGGCTGGCAGGTCCTCAAAGCAACGGTGACAATGGCACAAACAGAAACTGCCCTGGTGCAAAGGAACAACAAGTAGGAGACCAACTTGGCTAACTCCCACGAGCTCCTCCCTGGTCTCAGGCACGGGAAGGCAGGCATGTGGAAAGTGGAAATGAGGTCAGATTAATAAGGATAAACACCAAAGAGTGGCATCAGCACTGCAGACCGAACTCAACTCAGCTACGCAGAGAGTGAGAGGCAACCAGCAAGACCCTGCAAAGACAAGAAGCAATTCTCCTTGACGTTAGTAATCAACGTACCAACACGAAGAAGAGTGGTCTGTTCCTCGGTGGACAGAAAAAGCAATTGAGAAATGACACTGGGGACAAAGCGGTTTACGCCTTTTTGCCTAAGTCTTCGCTCTAAACAGCAAAGAGGTGTCTGGCACAAGAGTAGTGCCTAAAGAATCATACCTACGCTTTTGGTAAAAAAACGCAATGTCAGATTTTGATTAACTTGACCCTGGAATGCTTAATTGTCTGGAGAAACCTCAGAAGAGCTCAAGCCCCGAGAGCTCTGGGCTGATGGAGGGCAACTCCACCGAAAAAGGCAGGAGTAGTGCCCACCTTTGGAAGCAAACAAATAGAGAAGCTGAGAAGCACAGACCACTCCGACTCAAAACACTAAAAAAAAAATCAGCAACAACCTGTAAGTGCCCGGAAGACAAGGCAAGCACCAGCACATATGGATTTATTAGGAACAAATGTTGTCAAACCACCGTCAGTTCCTTCTGCAGCAGGGTAAGGGACCTTCAGCGCTGCAGAGGCGCAGATGTCAAGCATCATACATTAAGTAATGCTTCCGACTGTGTCACATGGTATTTTCAAAATTAATTTAAGGAAGGATAAACCCACTACAGGCTCAGAACAATACTGATTTGATAACTATTCCGAGAATATTTATCAAAGATAAGCACACAAATCGAAATGAGCATCAGCTTGGATTGGGGAAGGTTTCTCCTAGGTTCAGCTCTCTTCAATATTCTGATTAACCAACCAGATGATGTAAGAAAGCGTGCTTATTAAAATTGCAGGTGGCATGAAACTAAGAGTGACTGCAAGGATTAGAGTCCTAAGTGGCTTTGTCAAGTTGGAGAAATTGTCTAAAAAGGATTAAATTCCCAAGGGGCAGTTGTGAGGGCCTACACTTAGGCAGCGTGAATCATTTGCCCAAGACCAGGACAGAGCGCGGCAGGTTAGGCAGCAGCTCCTCAGGAAAGGGTCTGGGGGTCAGAGCGGATCACAAACCAACAGGAGTCAGCAGTACTGTACTTCTGACGAAAGGCGACCACCGAGTTGAACCACAGGAACAGAGACGAGCCTGCAGAAGTCCTGCTTTGTGCTTCCTCCGTCACTGGCCGAGCGCTGCATCCAGCCCTGGGTCCACTTTTCAAGGGGGACGTGGTCAAGGGGAGAGAGCCGAGAGGAGCATGAAGATGAACAGAGGACCAGAAGATGTCACGGACAAAGACCTAAAGTTATTAAGTCTAAAGAAGAGGATTCTGCTACAGTTTTCAAGTACGGAAAGAGGCTGCTGCAAAGAGGAAGGGAACGATCTGTTCCCTTTGTCTTCGTAAGTGGATGAAATTGGGAGCAGAAAACATTCAGGTTAAACTTTCTAAGGAAAAGGACAGTTAAACACTGGAAGAGATTTCACAGAATCACAGACTGGTTTGGGTTGGAAGGGACCTTTGAAGGCCATCTAGTCCAACCCCCCTGCCCTGGGCAGGGACACCTCCCACCAGCCCAGGTTGCTCCAAGCCCCGGCCAACCTGGTCTTGAACCCCTCCAGGGATGGGGCAGCCACAGCTTCTCTGGGCAACCTGGGACAGGGGCTCACCCCCCTCACTGCCAAGAATTTCTTCCCCAGATCTCATCCAAATCTCCCCTCTTGCAGTGGAAAACCCTTCCCCCTCGTCCCATGGCTCCCCTCCCTGCTCCAGAGTCCCTCCCCAGCTTTCCTGGAGCCCCTTGAGGGCCTGGAAGGGGCTGGAAGGTCTCCCTGGAGCCTTCTCTTCTCCAGGCTGAACCCCCCCAACTCTCTCAGCCTGTCCTCCCAGCAGAGGGGCTCCAGCCCTCCCAGCAGCTCCGGGGCCTCCTCTGGCCCCGCTCCAACAGCTCCGTGTCCTTCTGCTGTTGGTGCCCCAGCGCTGGAGGCAGCACTGCAGGGGGGTCTCCCCCGAGCGGAGCAGAGGGGCAGAATCCCCCCCCTCGCCCTGCTGCCCACGCTGCTGGGGATGCAGCCCAGGCTGCGGGGGGTTTCTGTGCTGCCAGCGCATGGTGCCAGCTCATGGCCGGCTTTCCCCCCCCCGGCCCAGCACCCCCAAGCCCTTCTCTCAGGGCTGCTCTCCATCCCTCCATCCCCAGCCTGGGCTGGGACCGGGGGTTGCCCTGACCCAGGGGCAGGACCCTGCACTTGCCTAGTTGAACCCCATGAGGTTCACATGGACCCACTTCTCCAGCCTGTCAGGGTCCCTCTGGGGACCTCTAGCCCTCCCTTCTCTCTAGCTTGGTGTCACCCACAAGCTGCTGAGGGTGCGCTTCATCCCACTACCTATGTCATTACTTAAGATATTAAACAGTATTGGTCCCAGTACAGACCCTGGAGGGACGCTACTTGTTACTGGTTTCCATTTGAACGCCAGGCCACTGACCGTAACTCTTTGGATGTGGCCATCCAGCCAATTCCTTACCCACCTAATAGCCCATCCATCGAACCCACCTCTCTCCAGTCTCTCTCCAGCCTCCCGGGAAGGCTCGAGATGTACTGTCACTGACAGTCCTTTACAAGCTGGCTAGACAAACATTTCTCCAGGAGGACAGACACCTTGACTCCAGGCAGGAAGGGGGGTTATGGATCTCCCCTTGCCCTTTCCCATCTCACCGGGGCAGTGCACAAGGTTGTTCCTGCCCCATGTGCAGATTCTGGGCTCTTCTGGACCCTGCCAGCTGCACCTTCAGGAGCACAACTGGCCACGACGCCTTGTCCTCGTTGGTCCCAGCAATTCTTTTATTCTCCTGGTTCTCCCGGTTCTTTCACCGGCCTCAAAAGGATCGCCCTCACCCCCCACGCTCAGTTTTTCTGTGTTTTTCAGGTGTCTCACATGGCTCTGCCCATAGCACCTTCTTGTCCCCCCTTCATGCTTCTTCTAGCTAGCCTTATGTTTTAATTTAATACCATCGCTCAGCTCTGTGTTGATGATTCATAGTTCTGTCTTTCTATTCCTGGACTGTCTCCTGTCCAAAATGAAGTCTCAGCTTATTTCCCCCTCCAGCATTTCAAGTGTGTACCCACAAGCCCGAGCTCAACATGATTAAAGAGAGCTGTCACTAACCCCAGCTTTGTCCCTTCTTCCCCCAAGCCCTTGCTGCTCGATGACTGGGGACATCACTTAGAACCCGTCTGTGAGTTAAGGACACCATTCAGACACTGCTACAGGGAACAGAGTTCATGGACTGAACTCTCCTCTCCATATCCCGGCTGTCCCTAAACCCCTACAGAGCTACACAAATGACGGTTCCCAAAATACAGCCTTTACCACCCGGCCACACAGTCAAAGACCCCAGGCTTCCACTCTGCATCAACCACTACTGCACCCTGCCCCCCCAAATGGTCTGTAGTGCGTAAAACCGTGCCTCATCCTTATTCAGTCACAATGCTGCTGCTAAAATTATTTTCCTAAGCTCCCGTTCTTAAGCAGGCCAGCCCTCCCTTCGAATCCCCCCTCCGGGTCCTCCTCTTCTGTCACGTCAACTGCAAGCTGCTTGTCTTCACCCTCCCAAACTCCTTGTACGTTAACAACCATCCTTCCCTCGCTGCTGAAGGGCTGACTCCTCTCCCTCCCAAACGGTGACAGCAATCTCCACTTCCCAGCTGCTAGATTTCAAGCAAACACCTCTCTCTTCTCTCCCCGTTGTACTTCATGTTTGGAAAGAGCTCTCTCTACACAACCTGAAATCTGCTTTATTATCCTCTTTCCAATTGCTCCTTAAAGCTCTCCTGTGCCTCTGTACTCACCAGGAACAGCAGAAACAACACGGGTTAGACGACTGCCCTGTTAAGCCCACACCTAGGACGCAGCCCACGCTGTCCCACCGTCTCTGCGCGCTCCCCACTTGCTCACCGGCATCTGCCTCTCAGTTTTAAACAAACTCCCAGAGCTCTGCGGCAGGGTTCTCTTTGTCCTGTGTTTTCACAGCACGTTCTGCGGGAGGAACCTGATCAGATAAGGCTCCGAGGTGTGACTGTAACGAGAGAGACGGGAACAGAAGCCGCAGACTTGCTACCGTTCCCCAACAGAAGTGCCACAGCGCCTTCCATGTCAGGGCACCCATCGCCGCCGGGGCAGCACCAGCCTCGGCCACCCACCCGCTGGCCACCAGCGCTGCTCCGGCCACGGATTCCCTCCATTCACCTCCATCCATTCATCTGGAGACCGGGGAAGGGACGCACACTTGCTGGGGGCTTCTCCAACAGTCAAACCCCTTTTCATTAAGCTGGGGAGTCACCGCTGGGCTAATCAAGAGCAATCCAAAAATCAGCAGCAGGGGACAAGCGAGAATGGACACACTACAGGGAGCAAGAGTCAGGCGCCGACGATGCCCAGCCATGGGCTCACCACCCCGAAGCTGGTGGTTTCCAGCCCTCCAGGACCGCAGCAGCAGCACGGCAAGACCCGGATCTCGGACGCAGCAACCAGTTGGCTGTAACCGCTGTGCAGCACTCTCCGTGACCGAGCGGATTTCAACACCACGCAGATCACACGGAAAGAACACGATCTCACACATAACCCCGGGCGAGAGCTTCCAGAGTGACTCAGTCGGAGGTTGCAGTGCCGAGATGAGCCCCATGGCAGCGAGCCACCACGGAGAGGTACAAACGTCCCTTTCCCACTGTGTGACGCGGGACGGGTCACTCTGCTCTGTCTAGGTATCTATTTTCTTGGGATTTGTAGGAATTCGGGAACAGCAGGGGCTTGGTTGAAACTGGACAGCAGGTCTGAAAGTTACTGCGGCAGGAGAGGCAAGCAGACACGGAAGAACAGGGCTTAATCATACGAACCCCCTTTCAGCAGGCAAAAAGGCTAAAATTATCTTGATTTTTAGCCTTTCTGCCTCAGAAGACTCCTTGCTCTCACTGCAACGCTTCAGAAAATCCCCCTGAAGAGGCACACCCCAGCTTCAGCGCTGCTAGTGATGCCCAGAGCGCTGCAGGAGGCAGCAGAGGGAGATCAGACCACAGTTGCCTGTTTCGCGCAGGGCTCTGTTGGCAGAAATAAAGCGGACGTGGTTCCCTCCCTCCGCCCAGCTGCTGCCCGGGAGGCTCTGACCCGCAGAAAGTCCTGGAGGAAGTTTCAAAAAATCAGACGCCAAAGTAGGAAGGTGGATCACGAAGGGAAAAAGGACTCCTCCTGCCCAGCGAGGGATGCAGTAGAAACCTGACGGTATTACGGAGGTGGTCGTCAAGGTTCAAAGCTCTGATGACAGGCGCGTTGCTGGGGCAGCTCTCGTACCCCTCAGTTTCTAGCAGTCAGGCTTTTGTATCAGCCTGTCAGCCCACTGCTGCTCCTCTGGAACTCACGGCCATTGCCCGCACCCCTCTCGCATTCGCTGAGCGTGTGGCTGGGACTCCAGCTCAAAGGCTGCCACCCCACCGCCCAGGGCCACCAGGAACACCCGGCCCTCCCCAGGGTCTGCTTCTGATGAGGAGAGAAGGTGGGACCCATTTCACGTCAACCAGACCATCTTGAAACACAGTTTAAGGTCTAGAGCAGGCATTGTTTAAACCTAGTTTGGCCACCCAAGTCCTATCACCAGCTTTGAGTAGCCAGCCTGGATGCGCCACCGCCTCCGCTCCTCACCCTGGGGACACTCCAGACGTGGCGAGAGCCCAGCGCTGCCCGAGACTTGAAGGTCCGTGCACAGAAAGCGGACGCACTCCGCCAGGAGCTCTAGGCAACCTCCTGAAAGGGGATGGCAACACCAGCCGTTCACAGACCAACGGCCAAAACCCAGCCACACTGAATTTCTGCTGCTGGGCCCTCCCCAGGCAAAGCCCCCGCGCTCCAGCCCAGGCACAGAAGGAAAGTGCAAGCACCGGTCCCGGCCACAAACTGAGGTCTCGCCCTGCACCGAACGCGGAGGCAGGACCTGGGGACAGGGTGAGCGGGATGTCGCTGCTTGGAGCACTGGTCAGGCACAGAACTGCCCCCGAAGCTGCCCCCTCTAGCAGCAGCCACACTTGTGTTGGATTGAGGTAACTGTGAAACCGCAGCCACAGAAATCTCCGATGCTCTCACCAAGGCCACATCCAAACCCCATTATTTCCCTGTGGCTTACCTCCACGTCCCCATCTTTCCCTCTGTAGCCACAATGTCAGAGTTCTTGCCCCCGCAAGGGGAACTTCTCTCCCCTCGCCACAGCACCTGCAATTTCATCCTACTCACTCTTCAGCTATCAAGATCATCCCCCAGTGTTCCTGCTCCGGTTCCATCACCTCTCCCAGCGCCTGTCAATCACAGCATCAAGCAGTTTCTTTTTCTGATTGTCTGACTCTTCCACAAGACCTTGTCCTTGAGTTGTAAGCACTACAAAGTAAGAACTGCATCTGGCAAAGGCGGGTCCAGACGACTGGGGCCGCAGTATAAACCTTCATAAAAACAGAGGCTGTACTTGTCCAAGCGTGCTACAGGCCTCCTCCGGCCACGCTTCTGCTCTGCCCATCACTCCCACGGGGCCAAGGCCTCCCCTCGCACCAGGACTCTCCCCACGCAGATCCTTCTGCTTGTGCCACTCACGCCGGGCATCGGCTCTGGGAGACGCCGAGCAGCATCAGCCCTGCCAGCTCCTCTGCCGGGCAAGGACACGTGCTGCGTTAGGGGACGTCGGGCTTTCCCGTGCTGGCACATGAGACAGCTTGAGAAGCACTTCCACGTCCCCTCGGGAGTCTCTCCCGGGAGTCTTTGCCCTGAGACCCCAGCACCCCCAGCCAAACAAAACAGAACGTGTGATCAGAACATTTGCCCAATCTCTCATTTTTGTGTTCTTTTAACCACCTCTGCACTTCATTTCCTGCAAAGCTCGAGACTATGGTCAGAAGAATCACAGACTGGTTTGGGTGGGAAGGACCTTANCCTTGAGGGCCTGGAAGGGGCTGGAAGGTCTCCCCGGAGCCTTCTCTTCTCCAGGCTGACCCCCCCCAGCTCTCCCAGCCTGTCCTCCCAGCAGAGGGGCTCCAGCCCTCCCAGCACCTTTGGAGCCCTGCCCCGGCAGGCAGAAGGGGCAGAGGACACGCAGCCGCCCGGGATGCCTGGCTCCAGCCGCGGCGCAGAGATGCGCTGACAGCTCTCTGGTTTGCTGCTCCCAGAGGAGCCGGAGCACAGCTCCTGCCGCCGCACCCCGCCACCCTTCCCTGCGGTTTCCCAGCCGTGGGGAACGTACAGGCACACACAAACAGGGCAATTCTGCAGAGGTCATGGAATTAGCAGGAAAAAGCCAACTAAGCAGAAGACTCTCCTTCCCAAAGGGTGTAATTTACTTGCGGCTGATTCAGCCGAGCAAGGACATGCCGGCCAGCCCCGGCCCAGCAGCACGGGGCTCCCCGGAGCCGGGGCAGGACGCTGGGAGGGCTCCAGCGAGCCGCGCTGTCACCGTCCTCAAGAAGATGCTGCATCAATGGCAACTCCTGCCTCACGTTTTGTGAATCAGAGCATCTGGAACCGGTTTCAAAAGACATTGGAAATGGATGCAGAATGGAGCTGTAAAACGTGTGCTGGAACTGACAAAAAGGACAAGGTTCAGTCAGTTTAACCCATCAGAAAAAAGAGACTGAAAAGTGACCTCATTAATTGGTACAAGCAGCTTTAAACACAAAAATACCCAGTATCAAAGAACGTACTTACTCGTAGAGAGAAATGTTAAAAAAAAAAAAAAAAAAAGATCCAGGATCCCGGAGATGCCTACTGAAAAAACGATGCTAATTATTAACAGCGAGATGCCTAATATTGGAGAAAAGCTCCTAAAGTAGCAAGGCCCCAGACTGTCTGTGGATCTCAAAGATATGCCTTAACCAGCTGCCTTCTATTGGCTGAGTGGGAAAAGGCTGAAATCCCGGGATGAAAGGGTTCACACCAAGTGACCCAACAGCTCACTCCGGCCTTAACCCCGGAGAAACAGCTGGGACCCGGAGCGATGCAAAGCGACACTCAAAGGCAACTCCTGCCCAGGCAAAGGCAGATGCGGAGCCCCGGGTCAGCGCCAGCCTGCTACTGCAGACCCTTCTCCACAGCTTTTTTCATCCTCCGCCAGAGAAGCAACAGCTGAGTAATGTAGAGGAAAGCTTTTCCAAACTAATCCCGCTTCTTAAAATGCGGAAAGGAACCAAAACAAGTTTGGAAGTGTGCTGGAGGGGTGTGAAAGGACACTAAAGGGAAAAACACACACTCTGGGCAAAACCCCGACTGCGCTCATTCAAACAGAGAGGCTCCTGCTACCTGGCCACCGAGTCCTCTCGCCACGGCTGAGAACCTTCCCCAAGCTTTTCCTGGGAGCTGAGCCTTTAGGTGGGCTGCAAGACGTGTGCCCAACAGCCACCGTCAGGGAAAAATTCCTATCACTTGGCAAAAGCTCTGTTGAGGGATCTCACCTACTTCTCCTCCTCTATCTTCCACCTCCTCCCTCCTGGCCCTCGTTACTTCACGCCCACAGAAGACCTCGATGCAACCATCTTCCCAGCCCCCCGCCGTGATCCTCCTTCCCAATCTCCATCTTCCCAGCTCGCTCCCTCCTGCGTGCCAGTGGATCCACGCTGGCTCCGCTGCCCCGCGCCACCCGCAGCCCCCGTCCTGCGCGTCCCTCGGGTCGCTCCCCTCGGCGTCCCTCTCCCTGCCTAGAACCTGCGTTTTGGCCGCTTCTGAAAATTCGCTTCTATGAAAGAAATTAAGTGCTGTGTAATTACTGTTCTAATTACAAATTCTATTAATATAATTCTGTCTATAGTCTGTTCCAGAGTCACATAGTTAGAGGTCAC
This sequence comes from Stercorarius parasiticus, assembly GCA_013396915.1. NCBI lineage: Eukaryota > Metazoa > Chordata > Aves > Charadriiformes > Stercorariidae > Stercorarius > Stercorarius parasiticus. The sequence goes on from VWZL01004095.1 coordinate 57,309, forward strand.
ATTTATTACGAGCAGGGGTTGTACCAGCCTCAGAACTGAAGTTGTGTATCATTTTGCTTTATGCATACATCAAACCCTTTCTAGAGCTCAGCAGCCTGCAGCAGTCTCTGAAATTTGGCAAAGAAACAAGCCAGGGATGAGGGAAACGCTTCTTGCTAGCCCCCTGAAAATCTGTCCAAATTTGGCGCTTAGAAACTACTGAAAAGCGCCGGGTCCTGCCTGTGATTCAGCTGACGCCGGCGACCAGCCAAACCCAGCGCCAGCTCCAGGTGCCCAAGAGCCCCCTCCTGCCCCGGCCTCCCAGCCAGGCTCCGGCTACAAGGAGACCAAAACAAAGCCGGTTTGGCCTTTCCTCCCGCAGCCGCACTCTGAACACCACCCCTTGGGCCAGGGCAGGTGACCGGCAAGCAGCCCCAGGCTCCGTCCACGGGCGGTTTTTGCCCTGTCGTTGACTCCAAACTCTTCTTGTCCCTCCCTTGGAAAAGGCTCCTTCCCCGGAGACGGCGACCAGGGCTCCTGGCTCCAGCCTACCCAGCGTCACCCCCCTCCTGCGCAATGCCCCCGCAGCACAGCCCCAAACCCACGAGGTTTCTGTACAACACACCCTGTGCTGATGCCTCCCCTCCCGCCCGCCAGCACCGCTCTGGGCTGAAAACCTGCACTGGGGCAACAGCAGCCCCAGCTCCGGCCGGAGGGCGCGCGGCTCGGGCACACCGCTGCCGAAAGCATCCGGCCCTGCCTTTTCCCCTTTTAAAAATGAAGGGATTGCCTGCAGAAAGAGAGTGTGGTAAGAGGATGTCTTGCAATATGCAGCGCTCAGCCTTAGGAAGCTGGGATTTGGGATTCCACTGGCAACTTCCGTAACAGATTTTAGGACCAGAAGCAGTTGTTATGGTCACGGGGTCTGATCAGATCAAGAACATAAACAAACCAACAAACAAAAACCCTCTTTGAGCAATTTCTGCATCAAGCCCAAAACACACAGTTTAGAAGGATATTCCCTTCCAGACTCAGGCACTTAAAGAAACGATAACATCTCCAGCAAAATTCTTCCAGTGGTTAATTACCCCCACCGTTAATCCAGTCTCTCACACACGCTTGGTAACGCATGGCATGGAACTGCACAATCACAGCGCGCTTGTCACCGGGATCACGATTTAACCCAGCGCCTAGCAGGTAAGCGGGGAATGCAGCCAAGATAAGGAAGTCTGTGGGACTCCTGCTCCGCCAAATTCGCAGCTGGAAAGAAAAGCGGGGAAGGACCAGAACAGGATGGGTCTGTGGTCAGAGCAGGCAGAGCCCCGCAGGGGACGCAGCCTCCCGCCCCGCACACAGCCCTGAGTGATGTCAAGCGAGCCGCGCCGTGGCCGCCTGCTCGCGCGCTGGTCACTCTTCACACCTCATCCCTGGGCTGGATGGGACCGCGGACGGCCAGCTTCAGGGAGCCCGGACCATTTGCAGCTGCCTGTGAAAGCATTCTGTTTTCACACCTTCCTTTGAGCAGCAGGAGAAAACACGCACCGCGAGCGAAGTTGCTAAGAGACGCACCTCCACACCAACGTGCTCACCATCAGCTTACACACGTTCCCCCGGCGCGGGACGGGGTGCAGGCGGGCAGCGGCAGGCGAGGACGGGAGCGGCTGGGGTGGGGCACACGCACCCAGCACCCCTGCAGGGAGGGAGACGTGGTACCAGCAGCGGGGACACGGGGCGCACAGGAGGGTCGGCCACCCGCACTCTGCCTGCAGAGGTGGCCCCGTGAGCAAGGGGGGAATAACAGGCAGGTTTCCTACAGCAGTATTTCAGCTGGTAGTTTCTCTGTCCCACAACGTGGGAATCACAAGCAGGATCAGACCACGTCATCACGGTTACCGGTCCCTGGGGTCTTCCACTGCAGTCGGCGCCAGAGGCGCGAGGAAAAGCTGCAGGAGCCCCCTGGGAACGGCCGTGAGATGGTCTCCCCCCGTCAGGACCACGCTGACCTCCCCCGCTGGAGGCTGGCTGCAGCCCCGATGCCCAAGGCACCACCACAGCCTGTGCCAGCCCTGTGTACCCCCACTCATCTCCAGTGCCAACCCCTTCCCTCTTCACCTCAGCAATTCCATTAATTCTACGGCTTTCTGTGGCGGGAGACCTCACAAGCAGTCACAGAAATGGAAAAAAGCCCCCTTATTTGTTGATTTTACATTTGCCCCGTTCTGATCCCGTTGAGCATCCTTTGTCCTTGCACTGCAAGACAGACGAAACAAATTCTTGAATTTATATCCCTTCAACCATCCAATATTTTTGACTTTTGTTACAGTCCCCCTTACTTATTTCCAAAGAAACCACCCCCAAAAGGCTGAAGGAGGATGCAGGCATCTCCAGTGAGCCCCAGGAAGCTGCCTGGCCCAGACCTCCACCCCCGTGCAGCATCACCCACCGTGGAGGCTGGTACCGTGCCATCCTCCTGCCTGCGCCCACCGCAGCAGGGCCACCATGCCGGGGCCACCACGCCATCCTCCCTCCTGCACCCACTGCAGCAGGGCCACCGCGCAGCCCTCCTGCCTGCGCCCACCGCGGCGGGGCCACTGCTCTCCCAGCCGGTGCCGCGTGCCAGCTGCAGCGACATTTCTGCTGTGCGTGAGCGGGACCCGACCTGCGCACGCTGCCAAAATCGAGCGGAGACAACAGCCACCACGGCAGGGGAACGGCGACGCTCCACCAGCCCCAGCTCTTACGGGGACCAGGCGGCACCCGCGGCCCCAGAGCTTTCTCTGCTCAAGGGCAAAGCCGCGCTGCAGCAGCCGGAGGGCTCTGGGTGCCCAGAGCTGGGCAGAGGGACGCTGGGTTGGGCCGCGGCGAGCCGCCCCCCGCCTAATGCCGGGCCGCGAATCCCCCGGTGCATCCCCACACCCGGCTCTCGGCCGTTCCCCTCCCGGCTCCTCGGGCCGCGACTGCAGTTTTCTGCATTTCTAATTCCGCCGGGTTCCGGCACGGCGCGTAC
>VWZL01004095.1:68257-83441 GCA_013396915.1 Stercorarius parasiticus
GCGGGGGGGTGCTGCCGCGGGGGGTGGGGGGGGGGGGGGGGGGGGGGCAGGACAGGGGGTCCCTAATCCAGGTCCCCCCCCACCATCACACCCCTGTTCTCCCCTGGGCGGGTGGCGGTGGGCTGGGGTGGGCTGTGGTTCCCGGATGGGGGGGTGTATTTGGGCTGCCCCCGCCACGTCCTGTCCGTGGGTGTGCAGGGGGGGTTATCACTGAACAGCAGAATCAAACTTCCTTCAAACACCCACCTTCTGCCGTAGCCGGAGCGTTTCCCCCAGCAGCGCCGCAGGCCCAGACGCCGAAAGCTTTGTCCCAGCGGAGGGACGGGAAATTCATGAGACAGGAGGGCTGGAGGGTTTCCCGGTGCCCTGCCCGCGCTCGGCCGTCTCGCCCGGGGCACGGGGAGCAGCTGGAGCCAGCACCGCGCAAAACCTTTGCGGCGTCGGGGATGCCCTTCCCACCACATTGGATGCCCTTCCCATCAATCTGGATGCGCTTCCCACCCTGCTGGATATTCTTCCCACCACACTGGATGTGCATCCCATCACTCTGGATGTGCTTCCCATCACGCTGGATGCCCTTCCCATCACATTGGATGCCCTTCCCACCACACTGGATGTGTTTCCCACCTTGCTGGATGGGCTTCCCTCCATGACCCAGGCCAGGCGACGCAGGGAGCGCCCAGGGAAAGGTGCCCGGCAGGCGTTTGCCGGATCCTCATGGCAGAAGCCGCAGGCTGGGAAGATGCTGTTCCTCCCCGGGACCATTCACACCCGTCCCCGTGACACGGAGCCTGTGCCACCCGCCCCTCGTCACCAGCAGATGTGCTGTTGCTATTTTGAGGCTGTGACTGTGGCTTAGGAAATGAGTTAAACTTCAGACTCTCTCTCGGTGCTTTCTGCTTGTTTTGAATAAAGCAGCCGAGGACGCAGCAGCCGGACACGAGCCCTGGCCCGCGCAGGAGCTGTTTGCAGGGGGCAATTTGCTGGGCTCCCGGGGAGGAGCGGGAGGAGCGAGGAGAGCCGGCCGAACCAGCATCCCCGTGGTGGAGACTCAGGTGGAGCTAACGCCGGACCGAGAAACTGCTTGAACCCAGGACCAAAGACCAAGGCCCCAGAGAGCCGGGCAGGAGGAGGCAGAGGCCGGGACTGGGAGCGGCGGATGCAGTGTGCGCATCTCCCCCAGCTTTGGGTGCCTGCAGAGGAGGCGACCACCCTGGTGATGCCTCCCCCGCCACTGGCAGAGGGCGAGTCCATGCGGCGGCGGAGACGGGGTGAATGTGATGGTGGAGACGGGGTGAACGTGATGCTGGGGACAGGGTGAATCTCACAGTGGACACGGGGTGAATCTGACGCTGGGGACGGGGTGAGCCTCACACCGAGCATGATGGCCCCGTGGGAGAAGCTGGCACTGGCCAACGCCTGCGGTGCGAAACCAAGTCAGGGCAGCGGAGCCTGAGAATGGACCTGCTGCCAGAGCTCAGCGTGGGCAGGAGAGACCCCCACCTTGGCAGAGGCTGCTGCAGCCCCCCTCCAAGGGCCGGGAAGGGCCACCCCCCCACCGGCTGCGGACCAGCCACCGAGCCCCGGGCCACCAAGCCCCCGGCCACTGGGCACCCAGCCACCGAGCCCCATCCCCCAGCGGCGGAAGGCGGAGGGGAGTCGGGATCGCCCATCGCCATCCCGCGTGGTGGAGGCACCGTCCGAGCCTGGAGCGACGTCTGGCACCGGCCAACACGGTGCCGAGGGCACAGCAGCAGCCTGGGCTGGCAAACGCCCCCGACACCTCGGTGGCCCGACACAGGGACGCAAGGGCAGGACCTCTCCACGGACGGTGCGGAGGGACCGAGGGACCCGGGTTTAACTGTGCCGAGCGATGGCCCAGCACCCGAACGGCTGGTCTGCACGTTTCGGTGTCACTTTAAAACATGAACAGATGACAGAGGGGACAGGGGACAAGTGGGGCTGGAGAGGAGGGGGCGGCCACCGGCTCCCGCCCAACCGGGGTCCCCTGGCACCGCGACAGACCCCGTGGGGCCGGGGTAGCGCAGGGGGGTCCTGGGCTGTCCACCACGCAGGAGCAGGAGCACCACGGGACACCCGCGCACAGCGGTCCCTGCTGGAGCAGGAGCCCTGGAGCTGGTGACGGCCACTGGGAGAGCCCAGCTATCGAGGCACGTCCAGATCCCCGCGTTCTTGCCTGCTGGTCCTCCGTTTCCAGTACGGCAGGGTGTGTTTTCACCCTCAGCGTACGCAGGGAGAGCAAATTCCTGCTCATCTCCTCAGTCTTGTCTGGTAAGACGTCGTCTGGGGGTGATGGGGAAATCCCTGCTGGTGAAAGTAGTGGACTTCACAGAAAAGGGGTGGATAAAGAGCAGCTGGGGAGCAGACACACAGAGAACCGGCTAACTGGGCAAGCTGGTCCCACTCAGCTAACGTGCATTTCAGCAGTCAAAAATAACCATCTCCCTGGTTATAAAACTGTAGCCCCAAGTTAAAGATACAAGGTCTTTGCTCTAGGAAGGGAAACACGCGACAAGGATTCGGGGGTCGCACAGTAACCAAAGGTGGCGCAAAACCTGCCCCGAGCAGGGCCAGCGCAGCCGCCGAGGGTTTAGCGGAGGCTGCGATGAAGAGGAGGGCGCAGGCGGTGGGTCCTTCTTCCGGCCACGGCACCAGTGAGATCGGCACCCACACACCACCCCCAGCTCCCGGAGACGCTCCGAGGGATGGAGAGGCTGCACGGACGGGAGACGCTGCACCGCGGGGCTGGGAAAGGATTTTCAGCTCGTGGCTGAAGAAATCTGTGCCCGCGCAGCTCGTCAGAAAGGTTCCAGAAGTGGCAATTATGGCAGACGAGCACGCTCGGGGAGGAAATACCGCGCTCGAAGGGTTCCTCCTTTCAGAAGAGCAAGAACGGCCAGCTGCTGTGGAAACGGCGCAAACACGAACCAGCAGCGAGAGGTGGTGTGAGTCGGGGGTTAGGCGGGTTTACCATCAGAACAGCCCCGACGCGCGCGAGCCCAAACGCAGCTTTTCAGGAGGGCGGGATTTGGCTGGACGACAGAGAGAAATCTCACTTCAGCGCCAGGGAGGACGCTGGCTGCGCTGTCGGTGGCCTGGCTCCAGGCTCCTCCAGCACTTCACCACATCCTGGTGTCCGGCGAGCCCGGCTCTGCCCCGGGCACCGCCTGTCCCCCGTCCCTCCTCTCCCTCCCTCCGCGGCATCCCAGCTCCAGGACGGGGGCACCGGCCCCAGCGCCCAGGACCGGCGGCCCCTGCCCAAGACCTCAAACAGAAGGGGAGCACCAAGGAGCGGCGTCGCGGCTGCGACACAGCATTTGTGTGACGCCGACCTTTTCCCCGCGGCAGCTCCCCGAGCAGCTCTGCTGGGCTGAGCTAAGAGACCGCACGTAAAACCGCAGGGGAATTGCGCGACGTTAACAGCTCAGCCCCTGGCTGTCGCTGAACTCGCCCCTGCGCGTCTCCCGCCTTCTCCATCCCGCCTCGGCCCAGATACACACGTTTGCATACATACATTAACTTTAAAAATAAATTAGCAAGATACTTTACTTTTTGTAGAAGACTGAAAAAGAAGAAGGAACCAGACCCGGGTGCTGGAAAGGCTGCAAAAGGCCGTTTTCAGTCATCCTGGGCCCGGCTCCGTTACCTGACCGGGCTCCTCGGGGTATTTAGTGGTATTACAAACCGCCAGTGACCGCGAGCTGACAACTGTTGCTCCATTCTGGTGCTCAGTTATTCTTAGAAAATTATCAAACTTTGAGTTCCCTTTCTGGAGCTTCAGCAGATGATGCCTTTTCCTTTCTAAATGATGCCCTCCCTCTTTTCATCAGTTTCCTCCATATTTCAGTGCACGCAAAGTCACGGCAATCGTCTCCTTCCCCAGCTGGAACGAGCCCAGGCTTTCGAGTTCTTCTGAGGAACCAGGAGCTCGCGGCCTCCGAGGCGTTTGCTGATCTCGTAGGGGTGCTCGGCCGTTGCTGCAGACCCTCCTCACGCAGGGTCCCACGCTCCCGCCTTCACCCCCTCTTACGGTTTGAGGAACCACAACAATTTATTGTCCCTTAGACAATTATTCTCTCACCCGATGACCCCTCCCGACCTGGGAAGGGGAACCGGGGAAAACCAAGGAAACCTGAGGGCTGAAATTTCAACAGATTTAATAGAATAATGCTAGATAATTACCATTAATAACACTATAGAACCAATACTGATCCCGATACCAATACAAAATATACCAGGATTATACTCGGCCCGTTCCCTCAGCAGGGACAGCCGATGTGGGACCCTGCGAGCGCTGCGGCTGCGGGAGGAGGAGAAGGGCTCAGGGCTCCGGCACCGGGGCGAGGAGTGCTCAGGATGGCAGCCAGCACGGGAGAGAGAAAATCGCTCGGCAAACTGTCTAATTGATATTGAATGTGCCGTTCATGGTATGAAATAACCCTGTTGGCAGCTTGGGGCAAGTGCCTGGGTCTCGCTCCTCCTCGTCCCCGCGCCTGGGGAGCTTGAAAACACCGAGACCTTGAAACCCGCGCCCCAGAGCTGGCTGTAAAGTAAATATTGTCACAAATTCGGACACTAGGGTCTTCTAAAAGTGCAGTTCCCCCAAGCATTAGAAGAGAAATTGCCCTGCGTGGCTCAAAGCAGGCCAGCCCCTCACCTGGCCAAGAAGCCTCCCGAGATGGGTTGGTGTGACCTTCTCCTGACGAGTGGGCATCGATCGCCCCTGCTTCACCCGTCCTCGCACCCTCCCGCTCTCCGCACACGCACAGAAAGCTCCTTGCTGGATTGTGAAGACATTTTCTGGGCAGGAGGTTGGGCTGGTCCCCTTTGGACCTCTGGCGTCCCCCAGCGCCGGGGTCCCCATGTGTCCCCGCCTCTCCCACCGCCCGCGGGTGCCAGGCGGGACGCAGGGGATGGGGATGGGACGAGGCACCAGGAGGGAGCATCCCCCGGCCCAAGCCTGTGTGGGGCTTGGGGGGACCCTGCCACCGGCAGCCCCTGCGGAGCGGGAGCCCCCCACACCGCGGTGCAGGCACGGCACCGGCTCCCACGGTGCTGCCGGCGCTGGAAAATCAGAGCCCAAAGTTACTGCAAAGGCAGAGGAGATCAGGGAGAGAGGAGCCCACATTAAGTGCAGGCAAACAGATGGAGCTGGTACTTCTCACGGATAAGGAAGAAAAAAATCATGAGAGAACTTAAATGTACCGAGAGGCCGCGTCGCATGACTTCAGAACAGGGGAAGTGGGGGAGGAAGGCGAGAGCTCGCGGGGGAGACGAGCCCGGGGCTTTCTGGAATAAAAATGCACCCAAGGATGGTCGGGTGGACGCTTTTGGCGGACAGTGGCCATGGGGAAATGGAAAGTGCTTTTTTAGGGCGAATTTCATGCTCAGAACCCCAACTTTCTCAGCGCAGAGGCACTCTCCATCTGCAGCACTTCCATCTGACGCTGCCTTCACAAGTGCCTCAAACCAGCGCCGTTGCCAAGAGGAGCGATGCCGCCGCCACCGCCGCCGCCTCCTCCTCCTCCTCCTCCTCCTCCTCCTCCTCCCGCTGCTCCCACCCCCCGAGCAGCCGCTCCACGGGCCATGGACCGAACCACCTGGAAACCGCCCTGGCAGAAGGAAAGGCTCAGCATCCGCTTGTCCAGCGCTGGACCCAGCTCATGGCACGGCAGTTCCCTGCGCAGGGGTGGAGACCCCGGGCCGTGGCCATGGACCCTACGTGGCCACCAGCCAGTGCCACAGCCTGTGTGGGGCATCGGGATGGTCCCCGCTGCCCTGGAGCTCCTGGAGCACGTCGTCCCAGAAGGACCGGGAGCAGGGGACAGGCTGCGCTCCTCCCAACCCAGCTGGCAGCGGGGAAGCTGCCAGATCTCGCGCTGGGAGGTGGCCCTGGCAGAAGACAGTCGTCTGCTGGCCGCCCAGCAGGCACAGCGGAGCCTTTTCCAGCCCCGCACCTGCTGCAGGAACGGGCAGGAGGGGATGGACGAGGGGATGGAGCGGCCACGGGGCCCTTCCAGGGCATCCGGGCTGGAGCAAAAGGAGACAGGGCTGGAGAGGAGCCGCTGGCAACAACCCCCGAGGTGCACCCCAGGCTGCAGAGCAGCACCCCCCACCAGAGCTGAGGCGGGGGCCAAGGCCAGGGCTGAGCGTAAAGGGGTGTCCTGGCCCCGCGGGCAGAGGGTCTGGGTCCCCGGTGGGCTCCTCCAGGCACTGAGGCTTCCTGGTGCGCTTGGGACCCGGAGGTGGTTTATTTTCCGTGGGGATGTCTCTGCCTGGGAGAGATGGTTTGTGCAGGGCACCGCTGGGACGCACCAGGAGCCAACGCCGGAGCAGGAGACCTCGTCCCCTCCCCGCGGCCACAGCCCTGGGACAGCCCAGGCTGCCCAGACCTCCTCGTAGCGGCTCCTTCTCCAAAACCCATCAGGACGTTCCTCTGCCGTGGCTCCTGCCACAAAGCAGGCAGTTAGTGGCGGTAGCGTGGTGGGGAGGGAGGTGTTTAACAAGGAGATGTCACCTTCACGTCACAACACCTGTCCTCTTTGGGCTGGGGATCAGGCCAAGAGCTTTTCCCCGGAATAGCTGCAGCTCTTTAATCTTACTCCGGAGCTCGGAGGTAGCTGCACGTATTAATCCCATCCGTATCTGCGCAGAGCACGGCTGTCAGGCAGCAAATCGCTAAATCCAAAACACGCAGTTGAGCGTATGAGACTGTTTGACGCCGAGACCTGCACGGAGCCTCGCGGGTGAGAAGCAGCGCCTGCCCCTCGCCGGGCTAACGATTTGCTGATGGCTGAAGCGCAGGAGGTGGCCGCGGGCCAGGCGAGGTGAGCAGACGAGGCTTGGTTTAGGGAAGAGGTGAACCACGGTTTGCTTTCCCTCCACCGTCTGCGGCTTTTAACGTCACCTCCTTCTAAGCGGTCGGCCGTTCCAAGTCGCCCCGTGGGTATTGGTGGCCCGCTGGCACGCGGCCTGCTCCTGGCCACAAATCCGGGTGTGCAGCACCCCAGTGCCTTCTCCTCGGCTGCGGCGCGGGGGGTCGGGAAGGCCTGGCCTCCGCAGTGCACGGCCACGGGGCAGCGTGTCCCGGTCCCACCAGTGCGCCGGTCCCACCAGTGCCCCACAGACGGACCCTCTCCCGCGGGGTCAGCATCCCCCTGCCACCCCTCTCCTTGGTGGGAGACCACCAGTCCGTGGGGGGTGAACTGTGCAAGCAGGCGTGAGGCTGCTAAAAAGAAGCTAAAAATGGCAGCAAGGAGAATTGAAGCCTTTCCAGCAGGTGGAGTTGCCGCCCCGGGGCCAGCGAGCCCCACCAAGGGCACCGGGAGGGCTGGCGAGGAGGGAGGGAGCTGGCCCAGCCCAGCAGCAGCGTCAGGGAACACCGAGGCATCTCTGGAAAGGTGAAATTGTGAGCGAAGGGGGAAATGGAGGTCACCGTAAACCCCGGCAGATTAAATGCATAAACACCACAAGGCGGTGAGGCCGCGCTGAGGAACAACCAACAAAGAGATTAGCGCCAACAGTGAATCTTTCTTCAGGGGCATCGGGAGCAGGACGCCTGCCAGAAGGCTGCAGGGCCAACGGGTGCCTGGGCACAGAAGGTAAACCCAGAGGACAGGGCTGCTGCAGAGGAGCTAAACCCATCTCGTGCATCGGTATCCACCGGGGGGGAATGGGGGGGGGGTTACCCCGCAGGGACCCCCCTCTGCGGGGTCACAGCAGAGGGTCTGCTCGGAAAGGCAGTGGCCGAGGACAGCAGGGGAGCGCTGAGCCGAGCCGCGGGGACCCCAGGAAGCACCGCCTGAGGGACCGAGAGCTTTCACCCGCAGCTGCCTCGGTACCTGGAGGGCACCTGGGTGGCGGAGGGTCCCGCGAGCGATGCCATCCATAACGAGCTCCAGGGAGCTCCTGGGAATTCCTGCACATCCAGCAGCTGCGAGGTGCGAACGAGTAGCAGCCGCGGCGAGTGGAGCTGCTGCAGGTGCATGGACACGATCCCCGTGGGGATGGTGGGGCCGGCTGTTGGGCAGGGAGGTCCTGACCTTACAGAGAGCCTGAAGAGAGAACAGAGAGATTGCGTGTAAGGCGGCGGAAGGGTGAAGTCCACTTTAGTTCCCAAGAGGCTTTAAGGAAAGCGGGCAGCCGTGGGACGAGCAGGACGGCCACGGGGCGGGCAGCCGGTTTCCCAGCAGACTCGGGGTGTAAGGAGAGTGCGGGCGCCAGCTCTTGCCATGGAGGAGGGCACCCGTGCAGCCCCATGGCACGTCCCCAGCCCCGGGAGAGGGCAGAGCTGTGGGAAGGGGTCACAGCACCCTTTGGGGTCCCGTCCATCCCTGCTGACCCCAGAGAGCACCTCGCTCCTGTGGTTTTCTGCCTCCTGGCTGACTCCCCAGGGCAGCACCGGGTGCCGGGACTGGTGATGCCCCGCAGCCTGCGAGCAGCTCTGCCCCGTCACAGTCACAGAACCACAGACTGGCCGGGGTTGGAGGGCCCTCTGGAGCCCATCCCGTCCCACCCCCGGCCAGAGCAGGGTCACCCAGAGCAGGGGGCACAGGAACGCGTCCAGGTGGGGTTGGGATGTCTCCAGAGACGGAGACTCCCCCACCTCTCTGGGCAGCCTGTGCCAGGGCTCTGCCACCCTCACAGGAAAGAAGTTCCTCCTCATGTTGAGATGGAACTTCCCCCGTCCCCACCGTCGGGCTCCGTAGCGGGAGCAGAGGCAGCGCGGTGGCAGGACGGGCTCGGGGAGTGGAGCCCCTGCTCACGCAGCAGTGCTGGCACACCACGCCGCACCGCACGGCGAGGGGCCTGTGCCCGTGGTGCGGCCGCCACGTCTCGCCCCGCGCTGTGCCGGCGATGCTGACGGGCTCTGCGCCGCCGCCCTGCCCTACCCCAAGACACAAGCAAAGCAAGAGCGAGCGGTTTTGGCCCATTTGCCATCTCTGCGACACATATTCAGGCGAGCGGCACAAGGCGGCGGTGGGGGGGTGCTCCCAGCCCGGCGCAGCGGAACGGGCCGGTCCCCGAGGGGCACAGGGAGCCCCGGGCAGGGCAGGGGGGAGCTCGCCCCCACACCTCGCCGGAGCCGCAGCAGCGCTCCAGAACCCGGCGTGGCGTTATATTAACAACATTTTAGAAGAATATTGAAAAATCAAAGAGACTCTGAACAGACCCACGCAGAACGATGTGAGGGCTAGAGCGAGTGCCTTACCGCAGAAGATTTAAAGAGCACAATCTGTTCGGCTTATCCAAAAGAAGATTGAGGGGTGACTTGATTACACTGTGGAAGTACTTTCACGGGGAAATATTAAATGGCTCTTTAATCGAGCTGGGAAAGATATAAAAAGACTCAATCTCTGGAAGCTGAAGCCAGACAAATCCACATTGAAAATTAGACACAAAATTTTATCGGTGAGGGTGATTAACCGCTGGATAAAAAGCACTAAATTCGAACAGCCATAACCACTCAAATCACTCTGTTCAGACACGGCTTATTTTCTACATCCTGGAAGTTATAAATCCTGTTTCTGCTCCCTACACGGTATATGTATTTTTAAATCTGCTGCTTCTTTTGCATCCTTGCATCCCGCACTCTTACACCCCTGGGATCTTCTCCTCCACCTTCGCAGCAGCCTCTCCCCCAGCCCTGGAGCCTGGCTCGGCCTCACCTCCCGCGGGTCCCCGAAGCTGCAGCCTTGACCGGGGCCTTCACCTGAATCAGCGCTGCTAAATCCTTCCTTTCGCTCTCCCCGGCGTGTGCACCAAGCTCAACTAATTTCTTCCCACCTTCCAGCTCCCAGAGACTCTTCCAAACGCCTTGTGCGGGGACGTGACTCACCCCGCATCGCTCTCCCTCTCTGAATGCCCGCTTCTGCAGCAGCTCCTGCTCCATACCCGCTGCCCCTTCTCCTGCTCCACGTTCGCCGCCCCTTCTCCGGCTCCGCACCCGCTGCCCCTTCTCCTGCTCCATACCCGCTGCCCCTTCTCCTGCTCCACGTTCGCCGCCCCTTCTCCGGCTCCGCACCCGCTGCCCCTTCCTGGGTGACACACAGCCCGCTCCCTAGGGTCCTGCCAGCTCTCGCTCAGGCTAAAAACTTTGTTCTCAAAACTCTGCCACGGAATCTCAAAGGGCATGACTTTTGAAAGTATTAAATGGCACTACCGGGATTATGAGGTTTTTTAATCATTGTTGTTATTCTCTTTTTCCTCGTCAGACCACGTTTAAGCCTCGCGTTGTGTTGCCTGTCTGGCCTCGGGCTCCGACTCCAGCAGTCCCTGGGTAGGTCCAGCCTCGCCCCGTGGCTGCAGGATGGGAACCGCGGGTGGTATTTGAAGGTTATTGCACACGAGGAGAAGATCCCCATTTGTTTTTCTGCTGCTGGTGTCCCATAGCCAAGGGGCGAGTAAACCTCCGTTCCTCGTCCTGTAGCTGTGTCGGGTTAGCAAAGCCCCGCCAGCATCACCAGCTCTGCCAGTCACACAGCCTGGCCACCGAATCCCACCGAGAGGGGACACCGCCGGCACCGCTGACCGACGGGCAGATTCTCCCTCCCACGAGGAACGTTAATACTGTTCAGCTGGCAGAGCACCCAGCGGGGGATGTGGTGCCCAGCGCCCCCAGCGCCCCGAGGTGCCGGGGCCAGCAGCCGGGGAGCAGAGCCCGGGGAGCTGGAGCTGGAGCTGGGCTCCCTTCCTGACCCTGGGGAGCTGCGGGACGGCTCTGCCAGCCCCGTTCCGGCGGGGAGGCGAGAGGGGGTCTCTAGGAGGCGAGAGGGGGTCCTCAGGAGGCGTGAGGGGGTCTCCAGGAGGCGAGAGGGGGTCCCCAGGAGGCGAGAGGGGGTCTCCAGGAGGCAAGAGGGGGTCTCCAGGAGGTGAGAGAGAGTCCCCAGGAGGCAAAACGGGGTCCTCAGGAGGCGAGAGGGGGTACCCAAGAGGCGAGAGGGGGTCCCCAGGAGGTGAGAGACCCCAGGAGGTGAGAGGGGGTCTCCAGGAGGCAAGAGGGGGTCCCCAGGAGGTGAGAGAGAGTCCCCAGGAGGCGAGAGGGGGTCTCCAGGAGGTGAGAGAGAGTCCCCAGGAGGCGAGAGGGGGTTTCCAGGAGGCGAGAGAGAGTCCCCAGGAGGCAAGAGGGGGTCTCCAGGAGGCGAGAGGGGGTCCCCAGGAGGCGAGAGGGGGTCCTCAGGACCCCACGGCTCTAGCCAGCAGCTTGGCAGAACGGCCCTGTGCTGGTTTGTTGAACCCATGTCTCCCCACAAGGGATCGTCAGAAACGCCTCTGAGCTCCAGCATCCAGGGCTTGTTTGTCCCCGAGAAGAACCTGCGGCCATCCCCTTCTGCTAACCGCAGCTTATTTAAATAATTTTATGGCAGCTAATAATACATTTCGATTCTTTGCTGTGTTTTTTCTTGTCTTCCTCAGCGGGTGCTCTGCTGCCCTCAAAGCCTGGCCTTTTCTTTAGTGATTTATTCAGCTCGGAATAACGCGGGCCCTACTTCCCCCTGGTGCGAGCGCACGTCCCCATCCCTGTCCCCCCTCACGTCTGTGCTAACTGCCCTCTGCCCCTTTTCCGTCACTGGAGCGGTGGCCCCATGTGTCGGCTGCGGTCACCAGTGACTGAGGACAGACGGGCTCTGTGGCCGCTGCAGGTCCTGGGCCACTCGATGACCGCGGCGAGCGTGGCCGGGCAGGTCCGCAGCGCTGCGTCGCCTGAGCGCCGGGTACTGCGCGGAGCCGGGTGAGAGCAGCAGCTCTGAAAAACATCCGGGGACAGAAAATCGGGGAACGGCTGTTATCACTTGGGTGGCGATACCCAGGCCGGCCTCCCTCTCCGACCAGCTCTGTGCCTGGCCTCCTCCCTCCCTCCGGGCCGGTCTCTGGCCAGCACCGAGGTCCCCTCTGTGGCCACTCGGCCCCAGCCTCACCCCTTGTGAGTCTCCACGGGACGCCCCCAGGCACAGAGCCAGGCTTTGCCCAGCACTTTGTTGGTGCCCCAGGGAAGGGGCAGCTCTTCCCCACCAGCTTCTCGCCTCCGTCGCCTGCGCCACGCTCACGGCTCCGTGCTGTGGGAGGGCAGCGCACCCAGCACCCCCACGGCACCTCGGGGTGCGCCGCCCTGACACCCCTCAGCCCAGTGCCCCGGGCAGATGGAGCAGCACGACCTGCTCCCTGGCAGCCCCTGCACCCGTGGGTGCTGCCAGCCCTGCTGCCGGGACCCCGGCTCGGCCGGTGCCTGCCCATCCCCTCCAGCCTCTCAGGAGGACCCACCGTGTCCCTCCCCCACAAAGCACAGCGCTGCCCCACCGGGCTGCGGGGCGCAGGGGTGGCTTCTCAGGGCCCTGCCGCAGACCCCTCGGTACTGACGGGGACAGGGTGGCCTGGTTCTCTGTGGCCCTTTGTAAACGCAGAGCTCGTCCTCGCCTCGAGACGCTGCAGCTCAGCACCCCCAGTCCCCACGCTCCCAGCCCCCAGCTCTTGTTTCTGGCCCAACTGCATTCCCCGCGTCTTTGACTGGGGCTGACACCTCTCGCTGCTGGTGGGAGCTGCTGAAGAGCATTTCCATCTGCGGAGGCGTTCATCTCTCCCGCGTCTCCACTCCCACAGGTGCCGAGCTGCGCTGGAGGCGCTGAGGATGCTGAGCCAAAGGGCCCCCGTGGTCCCGCTGGGATGGCAGCACCATGGGCGAGGGGGGGGTCTGCCCGGTGCCCCCGCCCCAGTGCTCCGGGGAGAGGAGAGAGGAGTCGGCGCCCAGTGCAGCCCCGGGGCTGGAAACGATGCAGGCGATGATCGACCGGGGACGCTCTGGTGTAAAATGACTGAATCCGCAACTTTCCGCTCTGCGGCGTCGATGCCGAGGCAAGTTACGTCAGGGGACTGCGTCTCCTCTGCCGGAGAGCCGTCCTCCCCGTGGGCTTCCAGGAACGGCGGGGAAGCGAGAACGCCAGCAGCAGCCTATTTTTACATTCTGCTGTGCATGCGAGAGCTCTGTTTGGCAGCCCCGCTTTTCAGTTCTCTCGGTGCTATTTGCAGGTCGTTAAAGACTTTGCTCCCTGCGATCGCAGGACGAGTTCTGCTCTCGAGTTCTGCAAGACAGCTGTACACGCAAAATAAATTCTATGTTTGCCATGCCTCCTGCTAACGCTAATACGACAATTGCACTGCCTGGAGCCTCGAGCTCCCGTATCGCACATCTCATCAATCTGCATTGCTGCAGTCGAACGATAAGCCGAAAGCAGCAATGAAGAATGCAGATCAGGATGAAGGAGGCCTGGGAGAGAATCGCCCCCTTGGGCCCCACGCCCCGACTCCGGGGCTCCCGGTCGCTGGCCTGAGCCGGGGCATCATGCGGAGCTGGAGGAGGCGGCCCAGCACCCTGGGAACCAGCCGCTCCTCCCGGCACGGAGGCACCTGGGACACAGGAGCTTGGAAGGGGGAGCAATGAATTCCCGGAGTCCCCCAGCCCCTTGGAATCGCAGCCGCTCTCTCTCTGCTCCGCCTCAGCAGGAAGGATTCTGCTGCTCGCGCTGCCGTTAGCGGATTCCTCCCGATCTTATGACAGGAGATGTCTTGTGCCATCAAAGCCATGGATCCCGGGAGGTGATGCCCTGGGGAAAGGGGATATCGCCATCCAAGGATCTCCTGTCAGCTTCGTTCCTTTATGCGCACCGTGGGTTGTCCCCTTCCACGAGCCTCCCCCGCTAGCTCGTTTTGACAGCACAAGCCTTTTCCCCTAAACGTACGGGAACTCTGGTCAAAGCATTTTTGGCCTGTCCTGGTTTGAGGTAAAACAGAACCAATTTTCTGTTCAGTAACTTTACACTCACAATTATTGAATGATTTTCAGCAACACAGAAAAGCCGAGTCTCCACCATTAAGGTTTAATACCAGGCACTAGCTCAGCCAAGAGGGATTTTAGGATAAATTATTTGAAATGTCTTTCAATATCAAACCTATGTTGGAGACAAAACCTACTCCCCACTGATTTTCTCATCTGTCTTTCAAACTTTCCTTCTTCAGGAAGCCTGCAGGTAGGTTTAAATGCAGCTGGGGAACCACAGTCCCCCAGAGGATCGCCGCAACTTGGTCAGTTTTAAGCAGAAGCTTCTCCCATTCCCTGTGTTATCTCTGCGCTGCGTAAACCCCTTCCCCCGCGACAGAGACCTCGTCTGCCCCAGAGCACGGCTCTTCAGCCACGAGCTCTGCCTGCAGAATTCGCTGTCCTTCGCCGACTGCCCACCTCGTTTTAGAATCAGAGAATCGTCTGGGTTGGAAGGGACCTTTCAGATCATCGAGTCCAACTGTTGACCATTGCCAAAACCCACCACGAACCCACGTCCCTCAGCCCCACGTCTACCTGTCTTTTAAATATCTCCAGGGATGGTGGTTCCACCCTTTCCCTGGGCAGCCTCTTCCAACGCTTGACAACCCTTTCCGGGAAGAAATTTTTCCTAATCTCCATCCTAAACCTCCCCTGGAGCAACTTGAGGCCGTTTCCTCTTGTCCCATGGCCTGTTCCTTGGGAGAAGAGCCCGACCCCCCCTGGCTACCCCCTCCTTTCAGGGAGCTGCAGAGAGCGAGAAGGTCTCCCCTCAGCCTCCTTCTCTCCAGGCTGAACGCCCCCAGCTCCCTCAGCCGCTCCTCACCAGACTCCTGCTCCAGACCCCTCACCATTTTCCTATATAGAGAGTGAAGAACAGGATATTGATTAAATGACAAAAAGCAGAACTGATGCCTTTATGCTCCTTCAGTTGCCCAAGAAATTTCATTTGGAGGGTTTCATAGAGCCGTCATGGAATGGTTTGGATTGGAAGGGACGTTTAAAGGCCGTTTAGTCCATCCCCCTGCCACGTGCAGGGACATCTTCAACTCAGTCAGGTTGCTCCAAGCCCCGTCCAACCTGGCCTTGAACCCCTCCAGGGATGGGGCAGCNCAAGGTCATCCCATAAACTGGAAGAGGCGCAGATGGAGAGCAGCCTCTCAGAAAAAAGGCACAAAGGGGTTCCGGTGGGGAGTGGCTGACTGGGAGCGAGTACCACGGCGTTAATAGCAACACCCAAACACCTCCCTTCCAACGCAGGCCCAGCTGCCGCCATGCTCCAGCCGCCCCGGAGCACCACATCCCCTCAGGCTGGGCCAAGCTGAGGCCCATAATGGCGGAGCCTAGCGCGGG
>VWZL01004097.1:0-37742 GCA_013396915.1 Stercorarius parasiticus
CGTCTGAGACTAAACCATGACACAGGCACAAACTTCCTTTTTACTTTTGCAACATTAAGAATATATGGCACTGATTTTAGTTTGAATGTAGCAGGCTGCTGTTTGTCATCTAAATTTTCAACCTGGTCCATAATATAGACTCAGTTTTTCACACATTTCAATTTGAGGGCAAATTTACTTTGAATAAGCAACATCGGACTGTAGTGCTTAGTTACTACAAACTGACATACAACAAGTATTCTGTTGATAATTATTTAAAAAGTACATGTATTACATTGAGACATTAACTTTATTTAAGACATATCTTAATTCAGACTAAGACATCCCAACACAAGAGCACAAAGAAATTAACATATTACAATTTCACTTATTTAACTTTTTAATTAAATAAATTCCAAATATTCTATCGTTGTATACACTTTTTTCCTTAAAATTTAGTTTACTCAAAACTTTCTCAACAAACAAGAACTACCCATTTCTTAATAAGCTATTGAACAGGTAAAGCAGGACACAGGTAGCAAAGAAGGAAGAAATATTATAGTGATTGACCTCCCTAAAAAAGTATTAAGTTCTTCAGCTTTACCAAGGACTCAAAGAAAATACTGAGTGCCTAATGCGCAGAGTAATAAACATTTTAACATTAACAAAAAAAATCTGTTCCAGTAAGCCACATCAAAACAAAACAAAACAACAACAATAAAAACAAATCAAAGAAACTTTAACAATTTTCCTCAATTAGGGAAAACTAAACACCTAATCATCAGACAAGTGGACCACCTAGGGACAACTAGAAATGCAGTCTCAGGGCAACAGAAAAGAGGAAATAACAACTCTGGGAGTCTCTAAGAAGTTTAATGTTCATCTTTTCCATGCAGGTGAAGATGCAATGCTTAGGAATGATTCACTTTGCTGCTATTAATACATTCAGATTTGAATAAGGGAATATCTGTGATCAAAAACTTCACGAAAAGGAGTGAGGCTATTAAAAATAAGAAATGTCATATTGTATCAATAGGACTAGTACTTGCTAAAATCTCAAAAAAAGGTTCCACAAAATAGGTGGCACCTCTACCCTCCAATAGGTATTTATTAAATCTATGATTCATCCATGTGGTCTTCAGTGTTCCTTTTCCTTTTACTGTGCAGGCCAAATATCCTTGAGCCCATATACTGTTTTCAACATGACACATTTAATTTTCCCTATGAGTGAGGACATATCGCACTTTACTTAACAGAATCTTTAAATATGTTAATTGTGGTAATTTAGTCTTCAGTCCATGTGCAGGCTTGTAATTAGTTTCAAAAGATTCATTGAATTTAATGAGATTCATGTGACACAGAGAGGTGCCCCTCCCCTTCTTTTGCTGAGAGGTATTGACCATTATGCTGATCCTGATTATGGTGAACACTTCATCAATGAGGATAAGAATAATGAGGAGAAGTCTAGTTGATAGATTTACAGACAATTAGATTAGGATAGTTTCAGGCCTTCTAGCTACACAGTATGCCATGTCACTTAACACAAAATCAGCCTGTGGTTGTTGCTGCTGTTATATGCTTCCCCTTATATTTGTTTCCTGACCAGGAGACTAAGCACTTCTTCATCTTGGGTCCACTGTTGCCTGTTTGTAGCTAAGAGTTTAAAAACAACTAACAAGAAAAGTTGCACTGTTTCATGCATGCCTCTACGAGATCCTTGAAGCAGTTCTTAGCCACTAGCATTTCCTTTTTCCACTCTTCAGTTCATTTTGTGGAATATTTTTAGGCATTTCCACATATTCCATTTGAACTGCCTACAGGAGCCATAGAAGCTAACAGAGTTTTGCTTTGCTGAGGTTTTCTAGCCATTTTCAGCTGCGTACTACTTTGAAAAATGTTAACCTTTCAAGTTGAAATTTTATTGGTGATTGGCCCAGGCTGATTTTTTTTTTGTTGGTTTTTGTTTTTTTTTTATTTAAACATGAGTTTTCCTTAATAGATTTCAGCTATATCTTGGAAGGGGATGGAGCAAGAAGAAGCAGAGCTGATTGCCCAAGATAAAAACCAGACTAGTCTTTAGGCTGTTGTAACAGTTTCTCTGTGAATGTAAACAATGATTTATCAAGGAGATAACTTTCATGGCAGAGATAATTCTTTTCTTGAATTTGAAACAAAATCTTCCAGTTTTCTGACAAAATTGTTAGCTTTTGAATTCAGTACAGAATTCTGACATTTAGCAGTCAATTGTTCCTAATATACTAATCACATGAGGCATCTGATGTTTACCTTAACAAAAAACATGCAATGCTACATTTTGTCCCAGTCAAGGAGCCACCATCATTTCACAACTCCAGTTATGTCATGCCAAGGACAAATCAAGAACAGGAAGTCAGTCCAAAAAGCCAAATTTCATATGTGCTCACTGACCACCTTGTTGTTGTCTAGGGGCACAAAATTCTTTTTATGACTGAACACAGACAATTTAAAAGCCAGACCAGAAGGAAGAAGATAAAGATTATAGTTAGATCAGAATTTAATGATAAAGGACTGGAAGATGGATAAAATTCTGTTTCCAAACACAGACATTTGTAAAGATTCACATCTTGCAATAAACCTTCATTAGCTGCCATGGTTCTTATAGATGGAAATTATGCTTTCCTTAGGTATTTATTTATTTTTAATATTTACTTTTTATCTCACTTAATGAACCACTTTTGTTCCATAGTTTAGGTAAAAGGAGCATGAAAATCACAGGGAACTCTTCTAATAGTTCTAGCAAAGTGGAATAAAGGATTTATTTGTTCTTAGTACCCAGAAATCAGTCAAAAGTCAACAACTCTTCTCTTAATCGAAGTTAAAGACATATTGGTAATAACTGAATTAACTCACTCTTAATTCTCTTGGACTTCTTAGAAACCTTCCGTCTACATCTAATGCAAGTGAAGTTCTGTCACTAAAACTTAACTCCTAATTCCTTGAGCCCTTTGAAACAAAGAAAGTCCTTATATTAAGTTCAATAATTATTGGATCACGTCTGTATTTTTTTATAGATTCTGATTACATTTCACGTGTGTGAATTTAGTGGTAAAGAGTATATAATTCAATAAAACACTAGAGTAGAAGAAGTTAGAACTGAGGGGTGATGGGAGAAATGGGTCATTTTCTATTGGGGTCTTCTTATTCACTTTAAAAGACATATAGTAAAATTTATTAATTAACCAAATATACAGCAGTAACAATCTTTGTTCAGCTTGTTCAAGGTGTATCCTACAGCAAATCAAAAAAGTAGAAGGGCATATGTTCTACTACATAGGCAAGTATCTTGTCTATTTTGGCTTAAAGGCATATTTCTTATCAAACAAGAGTTAAAACTGGCAAGATTAAGTAGAACACATTCTAAAATATCAACAGAATCCGAAATTTGTGGGATCTTATGGGCCCTTGCTTAATTGTATAAATTCAAACTAATATTGTTTAATTACATTTCAATTATTAAAAGATCTTTCATTGTGGCTCTTATTGTCAATGAGTCTTGGGGATATTGGCAACACAGAATACAGGTTGAAAAAGTTTTAATATTAAAAGGTAGTAACATATTAAATGTTAATAAGAATGATCTTACGAGTAAAAAGATTAGTTCAGTAAGTATAATGGGTTCATCCTGTGAAAGGCAGTGAAAGACTAATGCAATTTGTAATATAAGCTGAAAGTAGCTTAAGCATGTGGTAGTAAAATCGTAAGATTTTTAGAGGAAACAAAATAGAACATATATATAAGTGAACTTAAAAAATACTTACAATTTAGAATGAAAATATTCCATACTGATCGAGATAACTTTTATTATCAGCATTCATTTTTTCCCATGTAGGTGTGCAGTACATGAAAACTAATTTTGTAACAGCATGTTATGGCTTATCCTTTCTCATTGGACTATTAAACTTTAACTGTCTTTGTGCTATTTTTTCAGATGGGATAACATAAATAGTGTAGTAAAATTCTTCTTGAGATCAATAAAAGCATTGTTACCAAAAGTCCAAGAGTTTCAAATGCCTTATTACAAGAATAATGTAGAAATTGTTTTTCTTTCTCCTAAACTAGCATATGCAGACAGAATTCACTCAGAAGGGGGGAGAGATTGTTAGTTTGTTTGTTTCAATGATAGTTTTAACTTTAATTTTATTAAATCAAATTCTTCTCAATGGTAGAGGTTTTCCATTGGATTACATCTCCCCCAAGAAACAAACGTCCCTTACATAAAGTTAGAAATGAAAAGAACACTGCCCTTCTACTCTAAGCAAAATTTATACCAAAGTGTTTCAGAGAGAAATAAGCAATATAATCCAGTGACTAAAAGAAAAAAAAAATTGAAAAAAAAATTGAATCCAGGACTCTGGCAATGAAATTAACGGAAGGAAAGTCATATTCTTTCTATGAAAAAGTGAGACCCCACACAGTCAGACAACTAACACTAATCCACTAACCAGAAAGATTTCTCCTTGTCTCTCACTTTTTTACTGAACTACCTTGCTGTTCAGTCCTTATAGTTACTGTTTCAGACTTCGTACATATTTTCAAGGCTTGCCTGTTTGTGACTGTTTGTCACAGAAAACACCCGCTGGAGAGAGCTCCTTTGTCAATGAACAGGCTATGGTGCCTCTTTTCAAGTGCTTTCTTATCTCTTAAAGGCAAATTCACCTTCAAAGTCTCCCAGGGATCCAGAAAGACTTAATTTTTCCTCCCGCGTTGCCTTCTATTCCCTCCTTGAGCTGACCACTCATATCTAAAATAATACTTTTTCCGGTTCCTTGAATATCCAGATGTTTCTTTGCTAGGCTGGCTGCCACCTCTACTTTACTAGCTAGTAAACAGTTACTTGTTCCAAAGAGATAAAACCTCCTTCAATCTATTAGTAACACACTGGAGTGTGCTACCACAAATATCTTTTGCACTGGGTGGGTTATTTAGTGTTTATCAGTTCACTAGGGAACATAAAACCACCTAAGTGTGATTATCCACTTAATCTGTTTGGGGTATGACTGAATTTAAGGTGACCTACGCTATGCTACGTCCTAAGTACCTTGTAAAATATCCTGCAGGTTTTGGCTATCCAGTAAATACAGATGATTGAGTGTTCATTGATGAGTTTAAATATGTGCACCCCATATGAGTCAGTGATGTCTTTTCCATGTTTTCCAAGAGAAAATATTCTACAACAATATGACTAGTGATAAAATACTATGTTAGATTCCACAAATAAAAAAACCCCAATGCAGGCTTTGCAGGGACAAATCCAGATGTGCACGGAGATCCAGCATGGATAAATATTCTTTTATACACAGGTTTATCTATGTATCATCTTATTCACCTTATGTGCTGTATGGTGCTCCATATAGAAACGAATTTCTCTAGGAGTTATTCAGAAGAAATTTCTCTTAAATTAAAATAATTTTCACACATACCTCAACAATCAGTTACTCCATAAAATAGAACAAATCAATGTTGGTGTGAAGCCCAATCGGCATTGACGAAATCCAAGAAGAGTAAACAGTAGAAGAAATATGATAATTACCAGCTGGCAAATTCACTTCCCTGGTCCAGAGCACAACTGTATCCCAGGAAGAAGGCCAAAGGAAGGTATGTTCCTTTCCATAATCCACTACCTTTATAAATTCACTCAAAATGTCTCAATGCTAAGCAGTGAAAGTTTCACTGCATGCTATATTTCTTTGTGGTGTTTCTCTGAAAATCTGCCTCAAATAATTTTCTCTGCTAAACTGAAATTCAGCACAGCTCTTACTGAATAACCAGATACTACTACTACTACTACTACTACTAGTAATAATAACAACAACAACAAACAACAACAATAATAATCTGAATGAAACATGGAGACAATTATTTGTAAAACATTTGGATGAATCTTTATATAGCACTTATAACTCTAAATAATCTTATTCAACTGGTGCATTATTTCTCAGAATAAAACACAGCAGAGGGAACTATGCCACACAGGGAAGTAAAACAGCAGACGATAGCCTATTTTAAGTTACGGTATCTTAGCATTATGACTTCAACAGTGATTTTGATAATAATTTCCTTACAATAAGGACTTCCTTTTTTTTGCACAAGTTCAGCTGAAGCTGCCTGTGCCAGCTGTCTGGCACCACATTCAAACTGTAGCCTAAGAAGCACAGTGGCATCATGCTATTCCAGGTCAGTCTAGTCCCCACTATACTTAGGAAAATTGACATGAAACCAGTAAAATTCTATGTGATCATATTCTGAACATTTTACCTGATTTAAACTGAAAAGCTACATCTCAGCCACTCATGTTTCATAACTATACTATTTACTGCTTTTTCTTGGTCACAATATGGCACTGTCACATTTTATTTCCTGGAACCTATAACTTCCAACTAAGTTAATTTTCACCCAATCTCATTATAAAAATGAAATAACCATAACAGCTGCCTCAAGTAGTAAAGTTACATAGTTACATCCGTGTGGATTAAAGATAAAAGGATTAATCCAAGAGCATTGCTAATTTTTATTATTCTACTGTGCCTGCAAAGACTTTTGCTATCAAAAATCATGTAGGCTTTCCTTTAACATTCATAGCAGGAATGCAAGGCTAGAACTGACATGATTTAGGACACTGTGTAACAGCTCAGTCTTGCAGATCCCCCTAAGCAGGATGAATCTTCAGGTCATCAAACCACCAGCTTCCTGACTGCTTTAAATTATGAAAGGAAGAGCAGTTATACATTACAGTGTTTCCAGTTTTCCCTCAATAGAGATGATAAGAGAGAGAAAAAAATAAAAGTCATTATGGCTGCACTGACTTCTGTTTTGAGTAATTCAGATCTTTTTTTTCAATCATTACTTGGCCTTCTGCAGCCACATCTCTGATTGTGTCTTCCACATGAAAAGGTCCTGCAGTCACTTAATGTACTACTACTTTATAGCCAACGTGATATATTTAATATTTTTTTAAAAAGAAACCCTCAATATCACAACTAAAATTAAGCAGAAAATGAGGTGAGATCTTGTAGTGCTCAATGTTAACAAGCATTCACAGATAATTATATTAGCTACAAGACTAAAGAATTTTTGATAGATAAAGTACAACTATATGGGGGAAGATTGACTTTATTGGTTGGTTAGTAATTTTTCTTCCTTAAGATTGCTCTTCAAAACCGTGTGATCAATACAGTACTTCCACAACACAAGCACTTTCATGTAAATGTCAAAATATAATATGTGCTGATAAGATCCCTCTGAAGGAGGGAACATTATTTCTCTAAATAATTACAGCTGTTTCTTAGCTGAATAGTAAGCTTGACTCATCTTAGTATGTTTAAGTAAATATGGTACATACCACAGTTGCTTATGATTTATACATTATACAGTTTACCACAGGTTAAGTGGATACAAGTCCCATATTAACTATATAAAACACCTAGGAAAGCCAAGTGATAATAGAGATACTCAGCTATTTACGAAACCTATTTTCACTTCTAGCTACTGATTTTGGTTTAAATTCTTCTGAAAGTTCTTAGTTGAGGTGGTTTTTTTGTGGTTTTTTATGTTTTTTTTTTTTAATATTTCTGTGTGAACACTGCAAATAATTTCCCCTTCTCAGGAAGTTCAAAATGTAGTTTCTTTTATTACAAATATCTTCTATGGTTACTCAAAGGGAAAAAAATCATGCTTCATTTTGAGAAATTTCAGTTTTCAGACACAAATTTGGTACTGGCACATGGCTTATCTTATCTAGACTTCCTATGTTGCATTACACTTTGTATAGATGGGAGGACCCATTTTATTTTCTTAGTATGGAAAAAGGTTGCATTTCAAAAGAAAATAAGGTCCTTGCAGTTCTAAGAGGCTGCATAGACTGTAAGATATCAAGCATTTGAATAAAGAGGGATTATAATTCTTCATATGAAACTACCAAAAGCTGAAGCACTACCTTAAGAATAAGTAACAAAATTTACTGAAAAACAGAAAAAAACCAAGGGTGGAAGTGGTAAGAAGAAAGTGAAAGTGAACTTTTATGTTTTTTTAAATGAACTGAAAGAAATCATTTCATATATCTATTAATTAGATCTACAGTAATACATGCTAGAAAAGAGATAATTCTATAATTAATGCCAACAAAAAAAAATCTGTTAATACAGCATGTATGGAAACCTTCATTTCGGATAATTTTTTTGCATTAAAATTCGGGTAAAGCTGAGACAATAAAATACAAAGTAAAAATTAAGTCTAGTAGATGGTGGAGAAATCCTAGAAGAGTATGTGCTTGTCAAATAAAGTAGCATCTGTCATCAAAGTAATCATCTGTCACCAATCTAGTGTCTTCAGGAAATGCGAAGAATACAGTTAACTGATGCTGAAAAATCTACTGACTGCGTTATCTCCCTGCCTCATTCCTTTACTCATACCTCTTGTTTTTCAACAACATGCAAATTAAGATGTCAGTTCTACAGTTAGTATTAGTCTGTGTACTAACGTGGAATAATGACGATCTGGAAACAGACAAGAGTTCATTTGTATTCTTTGTTAATTACTTCTATTTTAAAATAAATCCAAGATGTATGATTTCTGTATATATATGCAATATGGGAATCAAATTTTTGTTTGTTTCAGATGAGTGTCACCATTCACAGGTTCCACTTAATTCTAGAAAAACTGTGTATAGCTCAGAATATCTAAAAGTAATTTTATTTCTACACCAAGCTAAGACAAGGCAGAAAAATAGCCAGAGTATACTGTCATCTGATGTAGCTTACACCCTTCTTTTCCCCTCATTTCAAAGGGCAGGGGTAAATGAAAGAGAATAGCTACGTTTTATACTCTCACAAACAGAACAACAATCCCATAAGCCTCTTCATGCAAGCAAATGCACTGAGGAGTTGTCAGAGAAACTTCGAATTTGCTAAGCTGCCAGATCAAAATGATAAAATATACCAAGTAACAGTGGAAACTCCGAACTGCAATCCAGCACTGAAAATTAGGAAAAAAACTTTGATTGTTTAAGACATATTTTCCTCTAGAGAATTAGTAGTCACAGACATTGATCCAAAAGCAACAGAAAGGTTTAAATAGTTTTTATAATTTACGTTATGTTTTACCTTCCTTTAGCTACACACAGGTGAAATCTGATCTTGACTCTATGGACTTTAACTTTGAATATATGAAATCAATAGAAGACTAAAAGCCAAATATTGAAGTTGCTTCTGGAAGCAAAATGTGTTTGTATTCAGTTGGGGATGTAATTGCTCTATTATAAAAGCTTGTTTATTTTTTTCATAAAAAACAATTCTAAGATTTGTATTATAATTAAACAGGATTTGTAAACTTCATAAATGCATAGCAATTAATTGTTAAAAATTTAATGGGAATTTTTATTGTTAATAATTTCTCCCTAAGATTTACAGTACGATTACTCTATTCAATCATATACAATTTAATGGCATCAGTTATTCACTGGAGATTTGTTTTTAACGGATATTATGAGATATTTCTCAAGTGTTTAATTCTGCAGAAAGGCCATTTAAAGTTCAATTTGGAAATAAGAACTGCTATAAATACACTTTACAGGAGTTTGTCATAAATTAGTAAGTATTCCCAAAGGCAATAATACTGTTAACTATTTCTAGTTTTGTAAAGACTAAAAATAGTAGTTTATAATTCATTTATCATTTCTATTGTTTCTTGGTAAATCTATATTTTTCTTTATAAGGCATGAAAGGGTCTCAGCATTTAGGAAGTGCATGAAGCATAAAATTGTTCTTCCTTTTCCTATGGAACTTATGTAGGATTGTTCCATTACATGAGAGCCCTGAGGAAATGACAGAAGTTTTGGTTTGGGTTGGTTGTTTTTTTGGTTTGTTTGTTTGTTTTTTTTTAAAACTTGAAAACTTGACCTGAAATCAAATTGTGCCATACTGCCACTCCTAAAAGTCACAGTATTCTTGGAAGCATTCTGCTTTGGACGCAGTTTGCCTCAGGGAAATTATACTCCAAAAACCCATATGACTACCTTACGAAGGAA
Organism: Stercorarius parasiticus; assembly: GCA_013396915.1. Classification (NCBI taxonomy): domain Eukaryota; kingdom Metazoa; phylum Chordata; class Aves; order Charadriiformes; family Stercorariidae; genus Stercorarius; species Stercorarius parasiticus. The sequence goes on from VWZL01004097.1 coordinate 10,040, forward strand.
TGCTTTGCACCATAAAGTGTAAGGTAGAACAGTTTACAAATGCTACCTTTACAATAAGAAAAGACATGTGCCTGTGATATGCTCAGTGCAGAGGCCATTCAGCAACAGAAGTCTTCTTCAATGGAAATAATGACATCGTCTTTGCAGGTTAGCATTTTATGTGACATTGAATAAATATTGTATTAAATGAAAATGGCACAACATGATCATAACTTCTGACAATTCTTGTGTGACAAGGATTCATCTAAATCCTGTTTGACTGAACTATATTGTTGTATACATGTCAAGAAGTATTTATTAGATTAACAAATTGAATGAAGAAAGAAATGGGAATATCTTGGTACAACCGACCTCTTTTCACCCTGCCTGTGGGTGAAAGGTATATACGAAAAGATTAATAATTCCCAAGCTTTGTGAAACAAGAATCTAGAATATTTAATTTCTAGTCAGTTCAAAATAAAATGAAAAATATCCTCTGGGAGCAGTATATATCCACATTGGGTTTTCTTTCTGGCAGATTTTCGTATTAGATTACTTTTCTGTGTTCACTTAGAATGAAGAATGCAGTGCATTATGGGATATACACTTTAGCCAAACACCAAAGCTCTAATGTAGCTAAGAGTACCAGGAGACATTACAACAGCTTAGAATGATAAAAATTATCTCTAAACCATGCAATTAAAATATTTCTGTTCAGCAGTAAATAGGAATTTGATTCAAGTTCAATTGATTTCTAATACTTAATATAAAAAATACCAATGCATTTTTTTTCAGCGAAATAAAATTCAAGTTTTAGAAAGGTAAAAATAAAATCTTCAATTGGATCCAAGAATGATCTATCTAAGGAGAAGTCATATATAGCTCACTGTCATTGTTCTACCTTAAAAGACTATAAGCAAACTGTGATGACTAGAGAAAAAAAAATGGGGAAGAAAAAGAAGAAAAACCAACCGTATAAATCAGTTCAAAAATCTGATCCCTGAAGAAAAGACTGATTGGCTTCTCTGTCTATGAAGCAAATATATTATGAATGAAGGGAACTACCTGAACTGACATGTCAGCTTACATTGTATTTATAATTTATTTCAGGTGATCATTCTAACACACCCTCCCCCCCCTTTTTTTTTCTCGTCAGATTCATCATCTATTTTCATGGGAAATGGAATTGAAGCAGAGCTGGCAAACTCCATCTGAGTTGCTAGGACAATTGTAAATTTCATCTGTACCCATCATCTGGGCCAGCAGGGCTGTTTTTCAATACATCAGCCTGTGAAGTCAGCCTACTAAAATCTGTTCTTTTTCATGGTGATTTCAATTATGTGGCTGCAACTTTCTATTCATCTCTGTTAGAATTTAATTTATCAGTGAGAACATGTTTGCCCTGTTGCCCTCAGAGGGTGGGAAAAAAAGAAAAAAAAACCAAACAACGAAACCCGTTGCTTAATACTGCTTTAGTAGCAAAACTGATGCTCTCATATGGAGATGATGCACGACTATATTCAGGAAACTAGAAATTGTCTATGCTCATTTTACAATATTTATAAGATTTGCCTTCAGAGCAATCCCATAATATTTACAGGAAAAACAAATAACAGCAATTATGAGAAAAACTGCAGACACATTATTTATCGATTTTGAAGCAGAACTAGCCACAAAGATTTCTTGCCGTCTTCGTGTTCAGTTTACCTTTCGTGACATTTGCCCAGATAGATGTATTTCAAACTGCCAGAGGCAGAATGCTTCTTTTCTGCACTTAGACTTGCACCAGAAGGTTATCCTTTCCATGTTGTTCTCATGCAACACATATTCCAAAACTGAAAGAAATTAATAACTACCCTACTTAGTTTACAGTATCCTTTGCTATGCCATTTGAGTGTGTCAAATCTTCGAGATATTTACCTTCAGAAAAATTCTGAGACATACCAGACGGTGTAAATGAAGCAAAGAAAAAGCTTAGTGGTTGTCTGCCAAGCATTATGCAAGTGGACAATTTTCTCCCAGTTCATCCAAGAACTTAAAAGATGTACATGAGGAAAGAAACATACAGTTTAACTTGGTTCCCTAAAGAAATAAGGCATACCAATTATGTAACTATGTATATACACTGCATATGACTATTTTCATCTCCCCTTCATTCTGTTGTCCAACTTTTCATTCTGTTTCCTAATTTCAACCAAATTTCAAGAACAGGAGAGGTTCTAAGGATACAAAGTCCCTTAAAATTTTGTGATGATAAGGGAAAGGGATTCTACTAGTGTCCTGCCTTCAAGCAAGGCTGCTAGATGGACTTTCATCTTAGAAGACACCAGAGAATCCACACAATCAACTGCAAATAATCACAAATCCTGGTAAATCCGTTTACAGTGGAGCTCAAAACGTCTTTTACTGGTGTATATATATATTCATTCTTACAGTGTAGGACATAAATCCATAGAAAGGTGGCTTCTTTAGTGCTGGCACTTTCTATTTTGTTTTCTTCCTCAAGAGAAATAAAATTAATTAATTCACACAGCATATTTCACATGCAGTGAACTGGAAGTTCAATTCCACCAACTCTTGCTTATTCCAGCTCCGTTCTTATATTTATTTACAGTTAGGAACAAACTCCAGTATGACTTACATCTGCATGCACACATTCTCAGTCTTTGAAGGGTTAAAGAATTCAGTCAGGCACTCGCCAGCTCTTGCCCTTACAGAAAACCTTATCCATAGGAGTGTATCCATTTTATTATGATCATGCCAGATCCTACTATCAGTTTTTCTCTTTGTTATTCATTCTCCTCATCAGTTTTGTTCTTTAATGTGAGAAATAAAGTTTAAAAAATAGAAAGGAAATATTTTTTTTTTCTCTGCTATGGCAGAGAATAGTATGTGTGCACACACATGCACACACACACATAAAACCAGTGTGTGTAGCAACTAAAGGAATGTACTGATGGTGTCTTAAATATTAATGGGAAAAACCAAGGGTGGAGAAAGCTAAATCAAGATTGAGAGCTTTCAAAAACGCCCAAATTTGGACTGCCTATAAATAAGTTTTATACTCTTCATTTCACAGAGTCCTAAGAACCTTGGCCTTTAACAGGAGAGTTCATGGTGAGCCTGCCAGGAAACAAAGCAAAAAAAAACCCCAAACCAAAAACAACTAAAATCCACAGAAAAACAAACCCAAAAAACATGAAAAGCAGAGATACACATGGAAGGTGGATAACTAACCCTTTATTTCCCAGTATTTTTTAACAGTAGTCAATACTTAGTGCACTCTGCTGAAACTCAGCCTACAGCAGGTCAGAGTTATTTTTAGTTGTAGCATTTTAAGGTTACAGTAAAAAAAGTATGTTTTATCTTCCCAAAAGTCTAAAAAATGTACAGTCTGAAAGCTGGTAAAAACCCAACTCAACTATATAGTATCATCAAGTTTACTTCCTTTCTTCCTTCCTTTACTTTTTTTCAGGGTTGGGAAGGCACTGGGTTACTATGGAACATGAATCTTTTCCTTTATGCAAATGAACAACCAAACAAACAAAACCCTAAGTCAAGCAGAGAAACAGCTACCCTGACTATATTAGCAAAGGAATACAATATAAAGAAGAAACAGTATCTCAGGATAGTTACATTATAGGACTGAATGTCATATAAAACAGACATTTTAATGTAATACCCTGCCAATTCTTTTTTAGTTTAATTCAATGAGGTACTATTATACTACTCATATTGTTGTTTAATGTAATTGTTAGCTAAAAGTTATTTAAATTTACATAATAAAAGTACCCTAAAAACTGGGAATAAGCCAATGTAATTTCCATAAAACAATCATTACATTTAAGTGCTTGTATTTATTCAAAATGATGGGCCATTACTGTTACAATGCGGCACAATTTAATCATTTGCTTTTAAGTTTATACAAATCGAGACGTTCAAAACTGGATTGCAGGAGGCATACATAGTATTTTCCCGTGTTTTATATAGAGAAATGCCTATATACTACTTTTATAATTATTTACAGTTATTAATGTATGTGTTATGTCAAGGTATACAAACACAAATACTTACAAACAATCAAATTCTACACTTGACGAGATTCCTTGTAAAATTTTAAAAATACTTGATTGGCTGAGTGGCACAGATCAATAACTTTTACTACAAAATCAAGAAAATTACAAAAAAACTCTACTCGGGAACTTTGAAGGGTGTAATATTTTAAATTATTTAAAAAAAGGGTGTTTAAACAATATACCACACAACTAAAACATTTCTATTGGGCACAACATATTTAGGAGATGAGACAGACCCCACTGCTGTGTTACTTTTGTTTTTGTGTGGTGAGGGTCTTCATTTTTCCGAAGTATTTTTATTAAATTCAAACCATTTATTGACTTGCATCCACTCAGGTACATTACTGGATTTAATCAGCTTAAGAAAATAGGTAAAAGAAAAGCCAGTAGTGGAAAATTATATTTAATTGTTCCCTCAAAATATAATAAAAAGCAAAGACAAAAGTAAGTTGTGGGTAATGCATATTTTTAGAAGCAATAATCCCAGAAATGGTTCCAAAGTTCATATTACTTACACATTTTTTTGTCATTACCACTCATATTTTATGATGTAGTTTAAGAATGACTTCTGAGTACATGTTTATCTTTTATATCCATGATTCTACAAATCAGTACGCTTAACAAGTATGGTGTGCCTATGTTTATTGACATTGATTCTACTTGCTGTAACACACATCTAATTTCTTCTAGAAGTATGAAAACATTTAATATTAAATGTGAAATTTCTTTGCTCCTCCTCAAATATAATTTTAGCTACTAAGTTATGTAACAATCTCTCTCAAAATATAAGTGTGATTGATGACCAAAGGGACAGAGGCAGGATGGATAACGTGAACCAATGAAAAAAAAAACAAACTAATAGCAGTAAATTATAACACCTTAGTTTTGTTTGGAATAAAGTCCACATCCCTGAATTCTGAAAACCTCATAAAAGATACCACAGATCCAGAAACAACCACTGTAATCTACCTGGGAGAATTGATAGGGAATAACCGGACTATAAATACAGAATGGAGGAGGCAAGAAAGGCAGAAGGGGTGCAAAGCAGACTGTAGAAATCTTTAAATCTGACTTGAATAATAAGTGAGACTATAACAATTTTGAAAGGAAAGAATATTTAAGGAAATGGAGCTAAATGGGAAACTAGATCAAATGGAACAAAGGCTGTCTAATGTAGATCATGTCAAAGTAATCTATGGTTTTCTACGACAGGCAATTTTTAGATTGAAAAGCAGTGTAAGATTTTATCTATTTTTGCATAGGAAATTACTAGTCATTCATAAGTATTTGAGAAAAGGAGCTACATACTGCATAAGGACAAGAAAATGGTAATGGGAGATACTGAGAAGGGGAGAATCAAACTGCATGGGAGTTAAGAGTCTGGGAATCAGGGAATCAATGCGTTTCTTAATTTCATTAAGACCATAAAAAAAAAGATGTGTTTATGACTTAATCTCCCTGTAAAATTAGGTGTCATCAGTACAGAGCAGAATCAAAATATCATAAGAAAGAACTAGATGATGACAGAGTAACAGAAATAGAATGAAATCCGGCACCAGAAAAGCACAAGGTCATGTATTGACAGGCAAGTCAGAAGCTCAGTAGATAAACATGATTGAAGTGTATCAGTCAGTCATAAGATGACATAAAATTATCTACTAGTATGAACAAATATGAAAAAGCAACTGGATGTTTAAAATTTATCACATTCAACTGCTGTCTCAACATGAAGGATTACAAATCCATGCCCCAGCCTCAAAGATATAAACAATTTACTGTAGGCCAGCGGTAGTAGGTAGCATCTCCTCCACAACCCTCAATCATTTGGACAGACAAGAAAGAAGAAAATAAATCATGATTTTGTTCACTCTGGATTAGGAGACTTCTAGAAAGGAAAAAGTTCCTTTTTCAAGGGTCATTTTCACAATTTACATTACACATTCACAAAGAAGAGTAAAGTAGGAGGATAGAAAACAAAATTCAGCATTACTGGTTGCTTGTTCTCAGATGAATGATAGAATTCTATTGAACAGTAAAATATACTGATGAAGTCAAACCTCACCATATAAAACAGAAAATCTAAAATTTTAAAAATTGATCACCTAATGATTATTGAAATTTTTGCAAGTGCACTATAATTGTGGTCCATTGACAGATATTGGATGGACATATGGATAATCAGCCTGAAGAGTTCCTGCTTTATTTAGATTGTTAATACCATCATAGTTATGCGAGTATAACATAAATAAACTAATCAGGCTGCTATCTGAACCAATGAAAAACACTGGTAATGCACAAGGATCCTGCCTTTCCACTTATTCCTGGAGTAAAATATTGTAAAATTATGATGAGATCTATCAAAGAGAGACAGAAAAATAAGACAGGGAAAATGTCTTTATTACACTCCCCTCATGTTTTAATAGAGCTGAAATCACTGCATAAAAATAATCTTCCAAAAGAATCCTTATAAACACCACATTCTTTAATTGTTTTAAAAGAATTCATAAGGCGTTTGAGGCATAATTTAATTATCAATTTACTTGCAGAATAAATCTTGCAGTCCCATAACTCTTTTTTCAGTAAGAAAGACTGCCGTCTTAGTTATGCCGTCATAGTTATGAGACCAACCCACAGAGCTCTGACTTCGTTAACTAAATTATCACACCTCTTATCAGTATGTCAATTTTTCAGTAGAATGAAAATTTTGAATGAGCTTCTACTGTTTTGTTTACTCAAGCCCTAAATAAAAGGACCATTTTAGGCTGAAGATGATAAAATCTTCATCTCTTGGCAAACATTGAAACATCAAAGGTATTGCAGATAGCACAAGTATGTGCTCCTTTTTCTGAAAGTAGGCATTGTCTGACAGAATTCATTCATTTTCCTCTTGGCCCTAGCTTCTCAAGTCTTTCTTCATCTTTTTCAGTGAGAGCAGTCTTTGCATCTTGATGGAAAGCAAATCTCTTGCTGGACATTTGTATTTAGCACAGCCTCCTCACATTTCCATACATACTTGTACATACAAGACAAAAGGTTTGCTGTATGTCTTATCTTGTTGGCCTGCTTAAAGAAATGTGATTCACCTTTATAGAAAACAAATGGAATGATCTCCTAACATAGCACAGTGCCTAGAAAAACACTGCATTTCATTATTGCTTAATGAATTTATCTGGTATTGAAATAAAGCCCATCTTGTCATTCCAATGAATGCTCCCTGCCCTATTTAGTAATGTATTTTCTATCCTTTTTTGCTTCAAGGCAGGGCCTAACTAATATCAGACCATTTATTTCTTGCTATTAGATCAATAACTTAAGCTGATGGCCGGGGGCAGGTTGGGGTGGTGATGGAAGCAGCTATGTTTTGGAGGTTTTGACTGAATACGGCACTATCAAATACAGAAATACCAAGATGAGGTTTTGAAATGAATGGACCCCTGAAATCGGACCCTTGAAGTTGTACCACATGGTCAAAAAGCAATTGTACGTATCACTTGCTGTTGTGGTACATACAGCAGAACTGTAATCTACATAACAACTTCATAAGAAACTCTCCGCTGAGGGAAAGACACTGCAAACGGACAGAGGAAGGGAACCAGTTATGCTACATGTACCACATGCACTTGCACAATCAGGAATGTCCAATCAGTTTCTCCAAAACATAAAGGCAGACCTGAGATGAGTTCTATAAAAAGGACTTACCACGTTTTTTTGAAAATTTACAGTCAATGTGAAAAACTTTAAGACAAGGCAGAGTGCAAAGTTCATAACTCTATGGTATCTGTTTCTGTTATAATTATGCCGATATAATTAAACCAGAAGGAACAGACAGAATGTGGATATTCTTCCCAAAAGCAGAAACATTTTAAGTGTTATGAAGCACATACCCACCGATACACATAAAAAAACTTTAACATTTGGCTGTTGGCAGCGCTTTGCCAGCTTCTGTAGCTTGCCACCTACAGAAGGCATGCAGTGGCAGAATACTCTATTCTCAGAAAATCCCACAGAGACCAATCAGGAATGCTCTCCATCTGGACTCCTGCTCGATCCTGTAAATGGAATCTACCAATCTAATAAAGAGAACACCAGTTGCCACTAGAAGTCTTAATAAAAATCAGCCCTGTTCTAACTGTCATAATTGTTTATCTCCTCTTTTGACACAATTCAGTGTCAAAAAAAAAGAAAAAAAAAGTGGGGAGACTCTTTTCAATAGTGTAATATAAAAGAACCAAGAAATGGTCAAAACTGCTACCAATGAGAGAAAAAGAGGCATTAAAAATAAGCTTTCCGTCATTTGGAAATGCATCACTTCTTACAGATGTGAGCTCAACACATAATAGCTGTGAATGAGGGATCCAAAAATCACCCAGAATATGTTTGTGCAGCTGTTCTGCATTTGTACTTTTTCTCTTAATGTGTATCAAAATTAACTCTAAAACTTTCTCAGAAGAGCAAAAATAGATCTTTCCATATCATCCTTAGGCAGGCTCTGCATTGGTATCTGCCATTAAACTACTTGTGTCCTGTATTAAATTCATGTGTGCAACTACCCATGAACATCAATAGGAAAACCATGTAAAAACTGAGCACGAAACAGAGGTCAAAGAGAGCTCTGCTGTGTGAAGCACATTAAAAAGATGCAAACATATGCTGTACATTTTCATTAAAATCAATTTAAAGATTATTATAAAACAATAAAAATGATTATAAAACAATCACAACCCCCCCACCTGTATGCAAAGTAATTTTTTACATCTTGATTTGCAAGTACACAGTGACAAGTGCAATCTTGACAGCCTAAAGAATTCATTGATTATTCATAAAAATACTATGAAGTTTAACTCATGAGAATTAAATGATAAATAGTTCTCTCTTCTTTTGGTTTTGTTTTTGGTTTTGTTTTTTTTTTCCCCACAGATTTTGTGCAATAAGGACAGAAGTCACCTAACATTACAATCACTTCTCAAATCAAAAATCGCTGAGATGCATAAGCATTCTGGGACTCAAAACAAGGGAAAAAAATCAGTCAATATATTTAAAAGGTCTTGGTTTTTTACAGGTGCTGATGTCAGCTAGGTTCCTGCTGAACTCCTTCCTTTGATAACCAGGACTGGAAGCCCAGTACGGGACCCACACTTAAAATCATTGAGAGCTGCATGCAGAGTATTCACACCCTCACTAATATAACACATTACATGTTTTTATTCCCTGTTTCACAATCACAAAGATTAGATCTTAAAAAAAATCATTAGAAAGCTTTCATTTTGTGGAATTGTTTGAATACTGGAGTTTCACAGGTGGTGTAAGATAACAGAAGACAGCATAAAAACTATGCAAGCTAGCAACACTATACATGCGAAGAGTGTTGACATGCACAACCACCCTTTGTGATTAAACACACTTGCAAGCACAGAAGATGATGTGCTACAAATGTGCTATCAGCAGTACCCATTTTAAGGGTCTATTTAGGTTCTTCCCTTTCTTATGAGTTGTTAGTTCAAATATTTAAGTACATGCAAGAGTTCCAAGCTGGAAGCATCTATCTCCATCTACTCATATCACTACGAAAACTCCACATTTCTCAGTAAGAAACAGTACAGAGCAGAGTAGCCAAGGCCAGTTTGGCAGCCAAACCACGTGTCAGAAATAGAGATAATTCCAACTCTTGGAAAACTTGCCAGGGAAAATACTGAGGCCACAGTAAAAAGAAACAGTCTGGCATCTGAATTTCTGATGCCTGCAAAAGGGAATGGAGGGAGTTTACAAAATACCGTGTCACTGACAGAACACTGGATCTGCAACCCTTTGTTTTGATTAATCATGTAACATCATTTCATACTACAGGGAACTTCACCCTTGAAAAAATACTAAAACTAAGTCAATTAAAAACCAATCAACCAAACAAAAAAATAATGTTCCTATGAACATATTGTGCACCTTAAGAAAGTGTAAATATTTCTTAAGGACATTAATGAATTTTCAAATCCTTCAAAAATTTTGGCCAGGCATCATTCCTCACTTTAAATTTTGTTTAGAAAACATAACAGACTAACACATGGATATCTGTGTTCTGCCCACAGATGTCCATAGTCTAGACCTTCAACAACGGTATTGTATGTCAGTGTGCTGGAAATTCTATTTTAACATATAAGCCACAGAATCAGACTTCTCAAGTATAATTAAAAAAAAAAATATCTAAGAAGCTACACAAGTAAAAATGTAGGGAAGGGGAAATTCAAATTGTAGCAGCTCAGCAGTGGTAAATTTGTGGCCAAGAAATGATCTGGCATGGAGGGCAAGAAGGCCCAAGTGCAGAAGGGCTTAAACAGGCTGTAAGCAAGAATGCTACAGACAGAATGACTCCCTGTTGTCTTGTAGCCATCCTGGAATACCAGCAAGCCTCAAGGGCCACCTTTGGACAGTAGACTGGGCTGACGGATAGACCCAAGGGCAGGATGAAGTGCGCCATGCAACCACTCACAGGACTGGTGCTGGGGCAAGTGTATATAATGCATCTGCTTGTGAGGCATCTTTGTAGTCTCCTTATAGAACCACTTATTGCAGAAGGATTCTGCTCAATGCACTGTGATTAATTTATTATTGTTTTTTGTATTTCATAGAATCATAGAATTGCCTAGGTTGGAAGGGACCTTTCAGATCATCTAGTCCAACCATCAACCTAACTCTGACAAAAAGCATCCCTAAACCATATCTCTAAGCACTATGTCTACCCATCCTTTAAATACCTCCAGGAATGGTGCCTCAACCACTTCCCTGGACAGCCTGTTCCAATGCTTAATATCCGTTTGAGTGTAAAAATTTTTCCTAATATCCAGTCTAAACCTCTCCAGGCACAACTTGAGGCCGTTTCCTCTTGTCGTATTGCCTGTTACTTTTGAGAAGAGACCAATCCCCATCTCTCTATGACCTCCTTTCAGATAGCTGTAGAGAGCAATAAGGTGTACCCTCAGCCTCCTTTTCTCTAGGCTAAACAATCCCAGCTCCCTCAGACACTCATTGTAAGACTTATTCTCCAGACCCTTCACCAACTTCATTGCCCTTCTCTGGACCCACTCCAGCACCTTAATGTTCTTTTTGTAGTGAGGGGCCCAAAACTGGACACAGTACTCAAGTTGGGGCCTCACCAGTGCCAAGTACAGGGTAATGATCACTTCCCTAGCCCTACTCACCACACTGTTCCTGATACAGGTCAGGATGCTGCTGGCCCTCTTGGCCACCTGGGCACACTGCTGGCTCATACTCACTTGCCCAACACCCCCAGGTCCTTTTCTGCCAGGCAGCTCTCCAGACACTCTTCCCCAAGCTTGTAGTGCTGCATGGAGTTCTTATGACCCAAGTGCAGGACTGGGCACTTGGCCTTGTTGAACCCCATACCATTGGCCTCGGCCCGTTGATCCAGCCTGTCTAGATCCCTTTGCAAAGCCTTTCTACTATCAAGCAGGTCGACGCTCTCACTTAACCGGGTGTCATCTGCAAACTTACTGAGGGTGCACTCAATCCCCTTGTCCAGATCATTGATAAAGATACTAAAGAAAACTGGCAACAATACACAGCCCTGGGGAACACCACTCGTGACTGGCCGCCAACTGGATTTAACTCCATTCACCACCACCCTCTGGGCCCAGCCTTCCAGCCAGTTTTTCACCCAGTGAAGAGTACTCCCATCCAAGACATGGGCAGCCAGTTTCTCCATGAGGATGCTGTGGGAAACTGTATCAAAGGCCTTACTAAAGTCCAGTTAAGCAACATCCACAGTCTTTCCCTCATCGTCATTTAAGCACAAACATGCTCTGTGCCTGGGAAGATCACGGAATAGATGCTCCTAGAAGCTACGCTAAGGCACATGGAAAACAGGGAGGTGATTCGAGACAGCCAGCATGGCTTCACCAGGGGCAAGTCCTGCATGACAAATCTAGTGCCTTTCTACAATGGAGTGACTGCAGCAGTGGACAAGGGCAACTGATATCATCTATCTGGACTTCTGCAAGGCCTTTGACATGGTCCCCCACAACATCCTTCTCTCTAAATTGGAGAGATACGGATTTGATNCCTTATGAAGTTCAACAAGGCCAAGTGCAAGGTCCTACACTTAGGTCAGGACAACCCTCGTTATCAATACAGGCTGGGGGATGATGTGATAGAGAACAGCCCTGCAGAAAAGGACTTTGGGGTGCTGGTGGGTGAAAAGCTGGACATGAGCCAACAATGTGTGCTTGCAGCCCATAAGGCCAATCCGATCCTGGGCTGCATCAAAAGAAGCGTGGCCAGCAGATCCAGAGAGGTGATTCTCCCCCTCTACTCTGCTCTCGTGAGACCCCACCTGGAGTCCTGTGTCCAGCTCTGGAGCCCTCAGCACAAGAAGGACGCGGACCTGTTGCAGCGGGTCCAGAGGAGGGCCACGAAGATGATCAGAGGTTTGGCACCTCTCCTATGAGGACAGGCTGAGAGACTTGGGGTTGTTCAGCCTGGAGAAGAGAAGGCCCCGGGAAGACCTTATAGCGGCCTTCCAGTACCTGAAGGGGGCCTACAAGAAAGTTGGGGAGGGACCGTTTGCAAGGGCATGTAGCGATAAGGCGACAGGCAATGTTTTTAAACTAGAGCAGGGCAGGTTTAGATTAGACAATGGGAAGAAGTTCTTTACAATGAGGGTGGTGAGACACTGGAACAGGTTGCCCAGAGAGGTGGTGGAGGCCCCATGCCTGGAGACATTCAAGGCCAGGCTTGATGAGGCTCTGAGCAACCTGATCTAGTTGAAGATGTCCCTGCTTACTGCAGGGAGGCTGGACTAGATGACCTTTAAAGGTCCCTTCCAACCCAACACATTCTAAAATTCTATGATTCTATGATTTTTAATTCGCCTCAAGGGGTACAATAAAATTTCCCCAACAGTAGTTTAAACAGTAGAAAAACACCACTTACAATTTTAAAGAATGTTTGATTTTCTTCTGTGTCTTGCAGTTAGGCTTTGAAAATAAAATCTCTGTTCAGTGTGAAGGAATAACACAATTCCTCCTTCTTGACAAAGTCCACATCCTAATACAGATAGTATTCTCTTATCCGGCATATGATTTCTTCTCTCATGATGACAAATACTAAATGAGTAAAAAATGACAATGAATTATTTGCTTAGAAGAAATTTAAGTGGATACTATCTTTCAAATACTTTTATGCAGACATTAAAGGATACTTTAATATTATATATACTTATATATTTTTTTATATATGCGTATATATATACCTCATTTATATTCCAAGTGGGTAACACACTGAGTGCTTACCACCCACTGCCATTTACCACTCATTTACCTTGCACTGTTTTATGACAGATTACAGTTTAAGAAACATTAAGTATTTTACAGTGTTCTATTCTGAAAAAGGATTTTGCACTAAATAATACCTGATTTTCTGACTGAAAATGTCCATTACTACAACTGCGGTTCTAACATGGTTTGAGCAGTAGGGTTCCAAAGTCAGAGGAACTCCTTCTTCACCACCACTTTCTCCTACACATACCTCTCTACTGGCAAGCAGCAGGGCAGGAAAGTAAGAATCACAGGAACATTTCAAAATCCTAAGGGGTCTGGGTTAAGATTATTTTGTGTTATCCAGCTTCAGTGACTGAGAAAAGGAGTCATATCCAACTTAAGATGTTGTTTTCCAAATGTATTCCTACATTAATTAAAGCCACAAAAATAATATAAATAATTAAATATATATGGCATAAGTAAATCATAACAACTCTGCTATTATCAAACAATAAACAGCTCGAAAGTAATGTCTCATTAAAAATTATATCTGTTTATAAGTTAAAGCACTCAACACGATATGGATACAAATAGCTATAAATAACTATAAAAGCAAACATGTAGATATGAACATTATAACCAGCATTTCCTAAGTGAGCTATTGTGATCCACCACACTATCAGTTTACTGATACTCGGTCACTGGTAGATTTTTGAATCATGCTATTTAATCTATGATGTTCAAGTATGCAGAACCATGCACTGAAATTTGACATAATTTGATTCCACTCAACATACATTTTCAGCATCTGTGGCAGCATCTTAGAAACATATCCACTGAGACATTACAAAAATATATTAGAAACATCAAAACAGAAACTACCCCCTTCAGTACCTCCATCACACTACACGCTTTACTACAGGTGAGAGTTAGATCAGAGAATTCTCTGATAGAATTTCTCAGTCTGTCCTTACCTAGAATATCTACAGATTACCACCCTTCACAAGAAAAGAAATGTCAAATTTCTAAGTAGTCACTGCAGAGATAGAAGAAGGAAAGCAATCTTTGCCAAACTCTCCTCCCCCCTACCCCACCCCCCGAAAAAAAAAGATACATGATGGTGAAAAAAGGCTTACTTTCTACCACAGTAACCTAAGGATAAGAAAGATCAAGTTCAGCATAACTGTGAATTCATCCCATAGCCATTGCTCAAAATTTGGGGCAATCTGACTGGATACCTACTGCTTCTGGGCTACAGCAAGCTAGCATATAGATGTAGATATTTTGCAAAGGGTTCAAAAATAACAACCCTTCATTGCAGACGGCACGAAAATGTGCATTTTGGCACTTGCATATAAATCATGTCTTTCCCCAGTCCCTATCTCTTCAATTCTTTGTTTTCCTGTCCAAGGAGAATGAATCAGGGCACAGTAAAGCACAGCTATTCAGCATAAGAATGATCTATGAGATAATCACAGTTCACAGAAGTCAAAACAAGTTTATAGTTGAGTACAGATCAGGTTTTTTGAGCCCTTGGGAAGGAAAGAGAAAAAAGAGAAAGAAGTCATCATGCCCCAAAACACATTAACAATAGATGAGGCGTAGATGGCAAAAGGTTATTTTCTGTAAAAGGAACTTACATATTTCCTAACATATCTTAAAGGCTTCTTCGGGAGAGTGCTATAGTTACCTTTAACCTGTCACCTGTGCCTAGGACATGTGAGCGATTTACACGTATTTATTGCTATAGGCACTGTAAGTTTCACCCACATGAAAAAAATACATTGATAGTCTCTTACAGTAACAGCGGGGCTGTCAAATCCAAACAAAGTTTTGGTGGCTGATTCATCTGTCATTGAATTCCTTCCGTATTTCATTTACTTAATTACTTACTGAAGTCAGAATACCATTTTTGCAGCACTGTGCCATGAGCCAAACCTTGTCATAGTCCTCTTCTTGTGCCAGGCTCATCACTGTCATACCATCCTTCCAAAAGTACATTAGGAAGTGAGAGTACAAACCACCGTGGCTCTGTTTCTCCTATTTTACAGGGAAATATACACATATGTTTACATATATGTTTTATGTAAGATTAAACAGGCTAAAATCATGGGTTAGTATTTGCAAACAAGTTTTATGATGATCCCTTCTTTCTCTGAGAGATCTGTTCTCAGTCTTAATTACTGGAGGACATGTCTACTCTGTGGAAAAGTAGGCTCTGAGACACTTTGCTTGAGGACAGAAAGGTAACCACTGCAGGGTACAGTGAAACTCCAGAGCATGCTGGCATGGTGCAACTGAAAAACAGCCCTACAAATTTCACATTCAGGCTGATAAAACCAAGAGTTACTGCAATGCACCTTGTCAGTTGGAGGGCAGACCTCAGCAGCCTCCAGTGTGCTCCACTGCATTCAGACATTCCTGAAAGTACTAAGTTTTAAGGGGATATTTCACCCTTGAAAATTAAAATAAATCATCTTGATGGTTTAAAAAAAATATGTTACCATTGGCTCAGAAAAACAGAGCAGTAGTTTTCACTGCAGGCATATAAATCCTCTAACCACAGAAACCAGCTAAAATTCCAAATGTCTTTTTCTCCTCATTTTTTTTCGACTAGGACAAATGAGTAATTCTTGTTTGTTACACAGTTCTGTATCTGAGTCCTCCAAACAAGGCAAAATAAAGACTGGTACATAGAAAGGAAATAAAGAGACCAGTTATATTCAAACTATGCAGCATATCACTGTTAAATGAATACTCAGCTCATTCTATCTAAAGCTTTTGCTCAATATTTATTTAGGCAAAGCTCCCATTGATTTCCCTAGGAGCTTTAGTTGAATAAGGACATTGTTTTTCACGGATTTAAAAAAAAATAAAAATCTGAGTTACTAAAGATTGCATTTTTTCTTAAAAAAAGAATGGTAAGTAAGTCACACGATGATTACAAAACTATTACAAACTAGACTGCTGCACAGTAGTTTATCCTGTCATTCATCAGGAAAAGAAGTTACAGTGAGAGCCACAGTTTGCTGGCTTGGAGCATAAAAGTGCTTCCTATCCTATATAACAGTCAGTCTATAACCACCTTTAGATGCTGGATAGTAAAAAGGCTTTAAAATAACCATAAAAGTACCAAGATACTTTTATCTGTTTTATTACTGCTTTATGAAAAGAAATGCTTTAGTATTCTGCTGATTTTGCTCATAACACAGTCTCTTTTCACTCTATGCTTTCTTTAGAAGCAAAACCCTCCCATGCTTTGACAAGACTGGGCTTAAAATGGCGCTATAATCAGGGTTTGTCAAAGGGACAGATACATCAGGCTGTCTCAGGTGGGTAGAAAGGGCAATTCTGGCTTATTTAAGTTAATGAGATTTTCACTTTATCAGAACATTATATATAGTCAAAATACCTGTATATTTTATCCTTTCAGGAGTGAAAGACACTTTCACTGGTAGGACATTTCCAGCTTCTCACTTAGTCCCTATATTCTGTCTAGGGCTATCAATAGCGCAGCCTTAATCCTTGGAAAATCAAGAAGAACCCACTTACGCAAACACAGACAAGGGAGACTGTGGGAATTTCAACATCAAACACAAATATATTGAGTATAGCTGGTGATTAATATACAAGGCAGTCAGTAAGGTTTGCTGCACTTTTTCTAACATGCATTTAGAGTAGGATATTTTGATGGAACGGAAACCCATCTCATGTAAATTTTGATCTCTACAAAGCCTACAGATGACCTAGTTATCTAGACTAACGTCATAATCAGTGATGAGACAAATGGAGCTTCTACACTGCAAATCACCTTCTACTAGATAACTAACTCTGCATTCAATTTCTTCCTTCCATCTTCTGCGTGACTTCTTCCTGTAAGAACTAGCGTCTTCTCTCATGTGACTAAAAACGGACTTAGCCAGTTCGGAAGCAAACACCCAAGTTTCAGATTTTTAATTTTACACCAAGAAATATCGATTTTCCTGTCTCTGCAGAAGCCGTCAGAGTTCATCATATATCTAAAAAGTAAGTCATACTTGCTAATAAACGAAGCAGTGAAAATTCATGAAAAATGTGCCTTCTGCAGCTCCTATATAGTTATTTCTAATTCAAAATGTCTTCCATCTTCAAATTAGTATTTTCTTATTAATACTGCACAGCAGTAAACATCATATGACCACTACTATAATTCATAATCATGAAGAAAAAGCTTTCCCCTCTCCTCCTCTTAAAACTTTTAGATAATTACGGAATACCCATGTTGAGAATAATGTAACAGAGGACACAGCACAATGTTAACAAATCAACTAACCAAAGTTCTTCAGGCTCCCTGTATGCAACTCAGCCTGTCCACAGCATCAATTTTGTAATGTGTGTTACCCTCTGAAGGTCTCACTCTTGCTGACTTGTTCAAAGCCTCTACTCTAGACCTTCTCTAATAATAACTTATTCCGTTTGCTCTCCTAGTGAGGTTGTTTATTAGGTTATATAGCATATGACAAATAATATTTTTGTACCCTGTTTAACCACATATTTTACAAGACTTTTTGTTGTTTAGAACTTTCTTTAAAAGTATATTTTGGCAATAACTCTGACCAAGTCAACTGGATGCAGCTGGGGATTTCTGGTGGCAAATTTTAAAAGTAATTGGGAAAAATCTTTATAAAATTATATTTTGTAACACTTTCTCTTTAGATTTAAAGATGGACAAATAAATGTCTGGAAAAGAGCAAGATTTTTTTCAGCAATCAACTGAATAAAGAATGATATTAAGTAATAAGAATAAATTCAAATATTCCAACATGCTTTTTCTAATCTAATTTTCCCTCAAGACCACGTATGTAAATATGTTAATTGCTAAAAGATTGTTATAGAAACACATAGGCACTCTAACAGCAAAGAAACCCAAGCAATAGCTTATTCTTGAGCACAACCAAATAATGAGATCTACTTAATAAAAAAGTAACCAGAGCCGCTACCCAGCTGGACAGATTTCCTAACCATATTTTTCTCTATCCATTGAGATTTAAAACCCTAGACGTAGTTTTCTTCACTAGTCTATTAACTGAGTATGTTATTTAAATAATAATTCTGTAGGTATGAATTTTAATCTACTTAACATGACAGAAGTTTCCAGGATTTCAATCACTTTTCAAATTATTGCACTGAAAATACCTATTAGTTAGAATATAAACTATATCATTTTTACCTCCCAGTCCACATTAGATTTTCCTTACCAAAAATTTCTAATAAACACTGAAAACTGTCTTCTGAAAATAAAAATAATTGGACACTTCATTTCACAGATTTAACTCAAGGTTACTGGCATAGGTTTCAACTGATCAAGGGAGACCTGTAGAGTATTCCTTTGACAAACATTAGTCTGCTATGCTGTACTTGCACATATATAAAACTCAAACACACAACAGATAAGTAAACATGATTAAATACATAAGACACTGCAGAGTTTAAATTTCTGTTAACCATAACTGGTTAAACCCTAGCATTAAATCTGCATCATTTTTTGAAAAAAAAATATAGCAAAACCATTTTCATTGTGACAACATATTGTATCTCCTATATATTTTATGTTATTTTCAAGTTTACAGAGACAGATGTTATCATAATGACATTTATGTAAGGCATGCCAGTATACTGAGACACGCTTACCTCTTTTTCAATTTTAATCTAGAAGTCATGCACAGGCCTTTACTGCCAAAGTTACGCATTTTAAGTTACAAAAAGTATTTTATATTCAAGAACTATCAGGTCTACCAAAACATTTATACATAGTCATATTTAATAGTGCAAAAAACCAAACAATTGTACAGAAACTTGTAAAATCAGTGTTATCATTATTGTTTTGGTTTTCCTTCCCTCTTCATAAAACAACTGAAAACTGAGAAGGAAGAGTGAATTTTAACTTTTCACTTGAAAAACCTTTTAAATAAAGTTAATGTGTACTTCTAGAGTCACCGACAGACACGACTAATTTTAGTATTTGGTATTTTTTTATCTTTCTTAACAAGTTGTATAGCACATTCAAGAAAGAAGAGGCCTTTGAATGTGATGCATCTTATTGCCTCCACCTCTGTTATCAGCTTGTTAGTTGAGAGTAACTAACAAGCAATAAACATATAGAAGTATTGAGAAGCAGTTCTAACTTTCCCACTAAACACAGCTCTCATCCTGTGAGACACTGCACACTGAACTCTCAAACTTGCAAGTAGCACCAAACCACAGGGTCATTTTGGGAGAAAAGAAAATAAATACTTGAAATGTGTAATGCTTCTCGACCATTCAAGGGTCCTTTCATTTGTTTGTTTGGAGTGGGGAGTCAGAGATGGTGAGAAGGGATGGGGGAGAGACGTGACTTATTTTTTCACATCTAAACTTGATATAAACTATGAAATTATAATTTTTTATGTTCTTACAGAAGATTAATCCGTAAGCAGAATACTGGAAAATATAGCCTATGAGATATATTAATATAAGACAAATTTTTTGTTGTTTTCTACTGCAGCATAGAAGCATTCAGAAAAAATACTGATGTTAAGCATAGTACCTCATATACAATGACAGAAGTGTGTATGATTTTGTGAAACACAGGTAACTGGATAAAACACCTTCTTTAAAAGGTCGTCTTTCTTGTGGATGAACACAGATGTATGCTTACATCTACATATAAGAAAGGAAGTAGAATGGCCATGACTGCAGAATTGTCAAGATGTGAAGAACTTAGTGATTACTATGGACCTCCTTACTTTTACTTAACTAAAACACAGTAGGTCCTAACACATAATGCAAAAGTTATTACTAGCACTGACAACATACTTTACATATACATATAATGCATTTTCTTTTTATGGTTGATTCTATCCCACTTCAAGAATGTCATTACTTGTCTGCCAGAATCCATCAATCATAACCAAATTTGCTCCATCCATCCTGCTGACTGAGCCCAGGGACAAATATGCTCATGGGAATTTGAAAGCCTAGAGCAATGGGATGCAAATTGTTTATTATACAGTGTAATCAACCCAAGGCCTTTCTGTGAATTCTCAACCTTGAAAGTCTGAAGTAAAGTTCGATAGATTTTTCCATTGGTATTGGTTAGATTTGATGTTGATGCAAGCTTTTGATGTTACTGTACTAAAAACGTGCAAAATATACTAGACATGTCTATAATGTTTTATTAATGTAAATAATTGCTAGAAATGGCCTGATTTCTGAAGGGATCTCCATTGCTGTCTCAGAGCAGAGACAGATAATAATAAATGGAAGATAAATATTAATGACGCTAAAAGAAAATTAAGGAAGTTTCTACTTTCTCCTCCCCTACAGTTCACATCAACGACAAACTAATGGTAAACGAATTACATTTTAATTTAAATTTTTTTGTGATAAACAGCATTTTAGTATGTTTTTAATGAGATTCCAGAAAGTTGTCAAATAGTCTACAGAACTGTTTGCTACCAATGTTTAATATCACAATAAAATTATTTTCTAAATTAAGATACAGTATTTTCCTTGTAGCAAGTAATCTCTTCCCTGGGGATATTACTTGTACAATGACTTGCATCTGATAATATAATCAAGGTATGTGATCAGGTGTCTATTTGAAAACTTCAGCATCATTAACAGTCATTCTCTTGTCAGCTTGAGAGCAGGTCTTCTATTATAGCATTAACAACCAGTCCCTGATATTTAACAATAAAAACAACAGTAACAATAATAAAAAATCCTTCTGCATTTATAAAAATTAGGATAATTGCAGTAAAAATATGAAAACGTGTATTGATAAAAGCTGATGTAAAACTGGAGAGAGTCAGCAAAAAGGAGCTATAACGAGGTGAGAACTTACATGGAAAGTCCTTAATTTGTTCTCTGTATTTCCATTCACTGTCAAAATTAACCTTGATAATTTTTAGTCACAGTTAACTTGTACGTAGAGGGTTTAATTATGTTTTGTGCAATAATTCAGTTTTAGAGAGTTTAAAAAAAAGGACTGCACCTATTAGAGTACCAATTTCTGGCAAGTTCTCAAGGGCTGATTTAGTAACTTCCTGATTTACAGCTATAGAGACAGTTCCCAGTAAAATAAAAATGCTTCCTAGCTCCAGTAAAGGAAACTTAGAGGAGAACTTGCTTTAATCTTTCACTTAAAACCCACACCTGACCTTATACAGTTACTTAGTCAGGGTTGTGCACTTCAGAGTTCTTTCAGCTGCTTTGGAAGTGCAATTTTTTGGGAGGAAAAAAGCATAGGAAAGCATTAAACAGCATTACTACAGGATTTTTAAGATTTGAGTTTCCAGCAGTAATTATTACCTCTCTCAGTTGGAAGCGTCAGCATTATTTTTTAGGGGAAAAAAAACCCAATCAACCAAATAAACAAAAAAAAACCCAAAATAAACCCCCAGAAATAAACTTTCATATTCTAGATTAAAGGGTCACCTTCAGATAAACTAAGAACTTCAAAATCATTTTACTCAAAAGAGGAATACTGTGATTCCTTTAAGATGGAAATAATTCTGAACACATCAATTTTTGATCCAACAAATTTTCTTTATACAACTGACTTAGTAACATTAGTGTTGACACTTCAAGGTGAAGTGTAAAGGTCTTTACTTTGGTCTTTTGTTAATGGCAGCTGGTCTGAGGAAGGATAAAGCAAAACTTAGATATTCAGGATTTGATATTAAAGAAAGAACCATAAAATTAAAAGAAGAAAAAATAGATTAATTTAGTGGAAGAATTTAAAAAAATACTATTTTCTTTGATGATTGGCAGCCTACTGGACAATCTAGCCACAAAAATTCATGCAAGAAAACTTGTTCTGTAAATGTCTTTGAATACATTAATGCCAATAATAGAACCACCTACTGAAAAGGATTTCAATTCCTGGTCAACTTCTCAAGAAGAAAGGAGTAAAGTAAGTTCAAGTGAGTAGATAATGGCTGCTGCATGTATCTGCTGTAATTAGTAACGATGAAAAACCTTTTCTGCTGAGGTCATTTTATGAAACCTAACGCACTAACCAAATTCAGACCTTGATACTTGAGGTGGAAACTGTCACTTTTAAAACAAAGTCTCCCACACAAATGTTCACTTCCAAAATAATATACATAAAAATTTTACTTTTTTTTCCAGGTTAGATGTTGAACAGGAATAATATGCAATAGATTGGCCAAGTTTTCTTCACATCTTAGTGCTCACTCCTTCTTAATTTAAATAATTTCATTTACCTATCCTATAATCAGTTTCCTTTCCTGTAGCATTGGGACAGTTCTTACTTTCTCAGTTCAGATGAGTGTTTTGACATAGGAGTTAGGACACATTCATAAATAAAAATACTATACATTTATGAATGCTAGAATATATCGGAAAAATCTGTGCATTCAAGTCAGCCATTTGATACTGTAATTGAGTTTGGCTTGGTTTTGAGAAGTATCTGAGAAAGCCAGTAGTAAATATATTTCATACCTGATTTGTTTTATCCTTCATAATTCTGTATTGGGAAGAAGCCTGAGCGTTTTCCTCAAACCTTGCTTCCTAAATTGTAAGAGTGACCTCTAGTGCTCTACTACTTCGCTGCGTGATGCAAGCCCTTTTTGCAATGGTTTTAATATGCCTCCCTGTATGCAACTGATTTAGTTTTGCGCATAGTGCCAAATGCTATTAATGTGCCAATTCAATTATCATGGACTTGTGAAAATGGATGTATTCATAAACTGTTCAATACAGAATGATGAAGAGAATTAAAGCTGTGCCTGGATTGCAGCAGGGTGTTTAACAAGAGGAACTTAGTATTCATATTTAGGGCTACACTATGCGCTTTAGTATCAGATACCATTACTGAATGACAGCACAAGATCACTTGGTGCTGCAATGTGAACGTCTGTCTCATGGGAGCATGTTTAGTTTACAACCCATCCGTATGCAAAACCTTAGGCTATAGACTCAGCACTTCGAACTTCTCTGCCGTTGCTCAAACGTTTACAGCGAGCTGCCCCCTGCCACTGGGTTGTAACGTTATTCCTGAACATTCCTCCGTGCTTTGGCGTGCACTTTTTTCCCGTAGAGGCATTGCTTCTGCCCTCCCCATTCCTGTGGTGCACGACCAGTGCCTTAACAGGAAGGGGAAAAAACATGCTCTGGCATTTAGGCTACTGTTCTACCACATGTATGCAAAATGAAATCCTTCAGCTTGACGAAGCTGAATCAAATGGAAAAAGAATAGCTCATAACTATTACTGAATGACAACACCCCTGAAAATTAGTTTCTTGAGGAGTTTCTTCCTTTACTTTTCTTTTTAATTTAAAGATAATTAATTCATCACTGAAAAACAGAGATTTTCAGGTATATATCAGATTTGCCTCCTAGAGGGCAGATTGTCTTTAAAACTGTAATCACTGTCTTTATTTTGCAATACCATCCTACTGGCTAACTATGAATTACTCATTTTTTAAAAAAAACTTTCTGCTGGATCTGATAATGTTCTCTTCTTTAGTCATGCACGAACAATAATCCTTAAGCAATCAATACAGAGACCATAAAGTCTTGCTATCCACATTTTTCCTTGTTCCATTTGTACTGCTTTTGAACTGCACAGTAATGTCCATCAGAGTTATTTGAGTGTAGGCTTAATTCAGGAGATGCAGATACCAGGTTTGAAAATTATAAATTGCTAAAAAACAGGCTGGTACTGTACACAATAGAAACCTGCTAGTGATTTCCATGTAAAGCGAAACTGCTTGGAAAATACTGCACTTACAAACAGAACACAAAAATGAAAATGGGGCTGAACATGCATCCCTTAGTAAAATGCTGCTTTCAGATACTCTGAGGCTGCAAGCTTTAACAATATTCTGTACATAGAGTCATGGCAAAAATCTACAGAAGGATTTTAGAACATTTTCAGCCCAGCAACTTGCTGCCACGATTTCAAAGCAGTAAGCATTTGTCTCCAAAATAATATTAATTCTAAATGCAAATAAAATATCCCAGAAGTTTACAAAGCACTCCGAATTGAGTTTCAAATCATACGCAATACTTACATTTATTCCCCGCCACTGCCGTGTGCCAGTTACGCACAGATAGGAGAAACAGCAGCTTCAAGAAGATTTCAGTGACAGAATCCATGTTCACATTCACCGAGGCAACCAAAGGAACCAGAGTATTAGGAAACAGCTGCTCTGTACTTCAGTCCTGCTTCTGCCTCTTCTCACTGCTTCTCTCTGCCTCTCTTCTCGCAGTGCTTCCCAGTGCCCAGACACCTCAATCAAATGCACTCTGCATCTCCTCATACGTGCACACACACCTCCAAATCTGCTTTTTCCTCTAACAGCAATCCCTGAAGAGCAGCAGCGAGAATCTCTCTTCCAATTTCACAGAATCGCTCAGGGCTAAACTGCCAGACTCCCCTGCACCGCTCGCTGACTAAAACCTCACGCTCGCCGCGCGTCCTGAACACCCCTTGTGGTGACAGGTAGGAAATGTGGGTCTCTGGTGGAAGCCAGACAATAAGACAGAGCAGCCAGCACATGAGCACTGAGGCACAACTACTTGCTGGGTGCTCGCTCTGGCCGATTGTCCTTTTTTTTTTTTTTTTTCTTTTTTCTGGTGGGTGGGGAAGCGGGAGTATTAACTGTGCATGCTGACATTCCTCGTGGTTTTTGTGTTGCAATTTTTTCTACTTGCAGCTGCAAAAGCATTACAAGATCTGCATTTTTTTGAATGAACACATTTGGCCTGTAGTAGAGAACCTAAGCTTACAAATAAAAAGAGCTGTTCATCTTTACTTCTGAAGTGAGCAAATGATCGGCTGCCCCTCAGAAAAACGCGCCATGAATGTCCCTGGTTGGGTTTATTGCTATTAATAATGACATTAAGAGTAAACACTTATAATATAAACATATGATTGTGCCAAACTTTCCCAAAAAACTTTATCCCCCAAACGCCCACATAAAGCACGTTTTGCTTTCAGCAAAGAGGAAGCTGTCTTTAAACTGTCCTAATGTTTGTACTTAGGTTATATTGGAAAATAGCTTCATTTGGGAAAGAGCTTCAGTGGAATTTTAGGTCATTATAATTAAACTATATCCTAAAAGTGTTTTTGCAAAACAGGCTAAATTGCTGTGTATGTTAACTATAGAAAAGTCCTCAAGTATGAGGAATATCCTGCTTATTAGCAAATTCCTGACATTAATGAGGGCAAAGGTTACACTAAGACCACATCAGTGGCTCCGTCGCTGCTACTTCTGGAGGGCTTCCACTCTGCAGACCGTCTTTATATTTTTGCAGAATTTACTATGACAATACTACAAAAGGACATTCCTAGTTACTGTGAGGTGCACAAAAAGCAGACTTAGAAATTACAAATTCAGACCAGTGTCACAAACTTTGTCTTTCTACTTCATGTGGACTGTTTAGGAGCTCAGATATACCGACAGTTTTTCTGTTCAAAAGGATTATAGTGTCTGTGGGTCAGACACTGGATAGCATATTGCTGAGTTTCTTTCTTGCATGTCACAGACACTATGGAATTTAATGCAAACTGCCGTGTACTTACCTGAAAGGAGGTTGTAGCAAGGTGAGCATCGGACGCTTTTCCCAAGTAGTAAGTGATAGGATGAGAGCAATCAGCCTCAAGTTGCTCCAGGGGAGATTTAGACTGGATAGCAGGGAAATTTCTTCACCAACAGGGTTATCAAGCATTGGAACAGGCTGCCCAGGGAAGTGGTTGAGTCATCAGCCTTGGAGGTATTTAAAAGACATGTAGATGTGGTGCTTAGGGACATGGTTTAGTGGTGGACTTGTCAGTGTTTGGTTAATCGTTGGACTAGATGACCTTAAAGGTCTTTTCCAACCTAAATGATTCTATGATTCTTTGTAGAACTCTTCGGTGTCAGAACAACTGTGGGACCAAGATGAAATGTGAATTAAGCCCCAAAAGATACTGAACTTTAGTTGCTGATTTAAATCCTTTTCCTCAGCTCTTGAAGGATGCTCTGATTCAACTAGAGAAGGAAAAGTAAGCTGTGTTTTTGTTTTATACTACCTTAACCAGAATAATTTAAGTATATATTTTCAAGTATATATTTTCAATATATTACGTGTATATATTCAAGGCTTAGACAAAACTTCAAAAATAAAATTGCTAAACAACAAGAAATATTTTGAAAGGTGCTTAGTGCAGCATTTGGTTACATTCTTTTTAAAATAGCAAATCAGCATGACTAAGATTAAAAAGGCCTATTTCTAAATGACCAAACTGGCCAGAAAGATGCAGAGGAAATTAAAATAATTTATTGTGCATCCGGTCTTCCTCTCCTCCATATCAACTTCTATTTGTATGAAAAAGGCATGGAAAACTGTATTAAAGATTATTCATAACCTGCCCTCTAGTTTTCCTAAATCTTCCCTTAAATTCAAAACTCTGTCTCCAGAGTTTAGTACATCTATAGAGTATCCATAAACTGGATTTCTTTGTCATACAGTTCCTTGAGTTAACATTGACCTTCTGACTAAATTGATATGAGCATAAAAATGTTCCTTGTGTTGCATCCCCTCTCTAAAGAATATCCCATGAGATGGTCCTGGACTCTGCAGCTATACAAAATTTCATGTTTAAAAATAGGACAAATATCATATAAAATCTTGGCAAGGAGTGATGTTCTTTAGGATTAGCACTGAGAACCACAGGGCTTTGAATTAAGAAGAATTATTATTCTGGTAATGTAATACAAATTCAGCAAAAAGGCTAGTGCCATTCTGGGTAAATATTTGTCTTATAAAATAGCCTGCTGTTACCAAAAAGGAACATCTGACGGAGAAAGATCCTAGGATTTTTATTTTTTTTCTGAATTACAAGTAAATATACAGATGGATATAACATACTTTTATAATTACGGAGAAGCCAATCTTATAACAAAATAATATGCTGAAATGTGTATATATGTTTGTGTGTGGGCAGACAGAATTACAGAAATCTATACAACAGTATGTATCTGGAATGTCAAGATAATAATCTTCCTTATCCAGGGATGAATCTATAGTATCTAGAAAGTACATAAAATGGCATAGCTTGACTCACCCAGAATATTACAACCACCTCTCTTCTTTTGCATCATAACATATCTCCCTCCTGCATCCGTGAAATGCTTCTGCTTACGTAATCTTATGTGTCTCTGTTCCAGCATCTCATTTCCCATTTCTCTTCCATACAATGTTCAGGTTTGTCATTAACTTCTGAGCTCTTCTTTGCGGGACTTGGACAAGTCTTTCCCATTCCTGTTTGGCTGCATGGCTTTTTTACAAGTCCCTTTTCCTGTTCTCTTTTATTTCCCTCACTGTTTCAGTGTTTTATTTTCTTTCTT
>VWZL01004101.1:0-20402 GCA_013396915.1 Stercorarius parasiticus
AAATTTTATTTTATTTATTTATTAACTCTGAAATAATCCCCATTTATTGTAGTACTGCATATATAATTTTCTTTACCAGTCTCTAGGACCCTGTCAAATTCACTGTTTGCTTTTTCTTTTAATTCTAATGCCTTTATTTATTAATTTTTTTTTTAATATCTGACTATATGTTTAAGGATTTATTTCAAAGTCACCAGTAAACAACTACTTATTTTAGTTTTGGTGATATTAATTGATCTCAATGGAAATTAGGTGTCAGAAGGTCTTTGAAGATCTGGGAGTAAATGACTCTCTGATAATTCTGCAAAGACTGGAATGAAGGCTGTCTGCATACATGAGTTAGGTAATTAAATGTTTCTGGGTATCTGCTCTGTAGAAATTAAAGTTTTGACTACAAACTTCTGGAGTGTTTGGTCAAGAATTCATGCTGGAAGTTGGTTGTAAAATTAGGAAAAGAATTCTTGATGCGGTTCATCCTTTCATCTTCTGGTGTCATCAAAAAGTCTCTCTCCTGTCACAGGTTACTCACTCTTTGTACGTAAACTACTTACGGTGCAAGTATTGACTATTTGAACGGTGACCAATGAAATATTCAAAGACGACATTTTCTATATGCTCAGAACACTTCAATTTTTCATGAAAATTTACAGAAGACTGAAAGACTAAGAACTACAAGTTTAGTTAAAAAATGAATGTGCATTAGCTACCATATACAGAAACATAGAATCATGGAATCTTCATGGTTGGAAAGGACCTTTGAGATCGAGTCCAACCATACACACACAAAAAAACCCCCTACAATCTCTGCCACTAGAGCATGCCCTGAAGTGCCAAATCTACACACTTCTTAAATACCTCTAGGGATGGTGACTCAACCNCACTTCAATGTCCCTCTTGTACAGAGGGGCCCAGAACTGGACACAGTACTCGAGGTGAGGCCTCACCAGTGTCGAGTACAGAGGCACGATCAATTCCCTATTCCTGCTGGCCACGCTATTCCTGACACAAGCCAGAATGTTGTTGGCCTTCTTGGCCACCTGGGCACACTGCTGGCTCGTGTTAAGCTGGTTGTCCACCAGCACCCCCAGGTCCTTTTCTGCTGGGCAGCTTTCTATCAACTATTCCCCAAGCCTGTAGCATTGCTTGGGGTTGTTGTGACCGAAATGCAGGACCCAGCACCTGGCCTTATTAAACCTTATACCATTGGCCTTGGCCCATCGATCCAGCCTGTCCAGGTCCCTCTGTAGAGCCTTCCTACCCTCAAGCAGATCAACACTCCCACCTAGTTTGGTGTTGTCTGCAAACTTACTGAGGGTGCACTCAATCGCCTCATCCAGATGATTGATAAAGATACTAAACAGAAGAATCAGAACCATAGTGTTTTGATTAGTGTATATTTTTCAGGCTGGTAAACTTAATACTTTAAGTTTCTCTTCTTATTTCATCCCTTTTTTATCATTCTGAATTGGGAGTGAGCTGAGCCTGATAGCTCATCAATGATCTTCATCTTCCTCTTGCTTCATTAGATTTCTTGCCTTACTGAAATTACTATAAATGAAATTGGTTATAATGAATTCCTTGTATAGAACAAGATGTTTAATTCATGAAATTTGTTCTCGGTTTGTTCAAATTTAAATTAATATTTTCCCTAGCAAGCTTTTTCTCTCTTACAGGAATACAAGATCAGAAAGTACTTCTCAAGTCACTGAATTCAGTCATTTGTTACTGAAGAATCTTTTCATAAACTTGTTGATCTCCCCTGACATTGATCTCACTCTTGGGAAAAACAAACATTCGCTTCCACAGATTGTTACAGAACCCCACTGGTCTCATGCAGAGCTATCAGCTTCTGATTTTCTTAAGGTTGCTTTATATATTTTCTTGAGGTTGCTTTATATATTTTCTTATGGACAGCTTATACAGAGCTTGCCCAAAACATCTTTTGGGTGAACGTCATTAAATAACATGTTGCCAAACAGTTACTCTTTGCAATAAGAATGAAAAGTACTTTGTTCAATTTCACCAGTACACATTGGTTTGGAAAAGAAAAAAAAAAAGAAAAAAAGAAAAAAAAAGAAAAAGCAGCTATTCCCTTTAAATTAAGCATTCTGGAGTCATGCTTTTCTGAAATTTTTTTTAGTGTCACAGTGATGAACACTTTTTAATACTTTGTCCAGAATTTTAAATCTTTGAAAATGTACATTACAGAGATTAGAGACTACTTCCTGGGTTCTGTGCTAGCTTTGTGCTGCCCTGATTGAAGGGACCTTTGTAAGGCACAGCAAGGCACACATCCAGGGGAGCATGCTGGACTGAGCAGCGCTTGCTGACACTCCTGACAGCCATCTGTGCTGAGCAGAGCCCGCTTGCAGGGAGCACAGAAGACAAGAGAAAAGATTTTGTGGGTTGCAAGGGAAATGAGAGAAATAAGTGACACCTACAAGTGAAATGTTGAACTCACTTGGGAGCTTTAACTTGGACTCTTAAGCCAATTAAATACTTAAATATTCTGGGGTTTTTTTTGGACCTTCGACTCCTTATATCCCTTTGGTTTTTGATGGTATTTCTTCTTCTCTTAAATCTCCCCAAGGGAATGTAATCACCTAATAACATATTCCACAGTAAAATGCACTATCATCTTAAATTATGAGATCATTAAAAAACTGCACTTCTGAACCTTACCTGCTCAGCAGCTTTTTACCTTCTGAAATTAACAGTGGTTTGTGGATCGCTTGGTCTATTGGCAAAGATTTTTCAAAAGAACTTCTCGCTCCTGGTGGTAAAGAAAGCAAGCGCTTGTGCTGAAGATGTGCGTGGAGACCAAAACGTAAAAAACACCATCTGTGACCTAAACTGCATCTGCTGGTTGGCCAGTAAAAGAGGAGGAAGGTTTTGATTTACTAGCCAGACAGCTTTCTCAATTTTCTTGTCAGGAAATATCTTTAAACTGCAATACAGTTATGACAGCTTGGATAACAGCGTTTAGCTATACTCCAGCAGCTTTTAGATTTTACATGCTATATGCCTAGGCCTGTCAGAGAGACCTGTGCCAGACACAACACTTCTAAAATAATTTTTTTCTCTTTTTCTTGCACTTGCTGAATGTGAAGTCTTCTAGTCACTTGGTATGAATTTTAGAGTTTTTCCCCCACAGATGTGGATTTTGATGTCACTTTAATAAAACTGAACTAATAGACCTTCATCACTAGTTTAAAAAGTTGAAAAGGTATATTCTTTGAAAGATGGGTAGGAAGCTTGTTTTCTGTGGTGTTGAAATTGGTGTGTTTTTTTTTTTTTAAATAACCTTAGTATTTTTTTAATGACAGCATCTATTAGCTAATAGATCTCAAAATAATGAGTTAATGCATAACAATAGTATCTGCTCACCTTAATGAACAGTAGGTCTTCATGTGGCTCTGCTTGTAACACCCAAATTGCAGATGATTAATTATGTTTTTTTTAATCCAGTGGGACCAGTTTTAAGAGAATAACCAAAGTTCTTCAAATGCTATGAGCTTTCTCGTAAGCATTTCTTTACATTTTTATTTATTTGCTCACATGCTTGTACAAAGAACAATACAATTAGCCCATGATCTGTTTCTATTTCTCACTTAATGTTGCTCATCATGCCTTTTGAGAAGTTAAGCTTATTGGCAGAATAATGTGAATCTCAACAATGACTTATCACTGTCTTTATAGTTCTTTTTTCTAGAACTATGTATGAGTGTCATGATAAATAAAGTGTGGACTGAATTTACAACATTACTGTAGAGTGCATTTTCCATCCATGTAAGCAGCTTTGTTGGCCCAAATGTCAGGTGAATTGCTGTATGAAAACCTCACTTTGCAAAGAGCTAGTGGGGTTGCTGTAATCAAGTAATGACTGACATGTATGTAGGCATAGTAATTTATTTACCACACAGGAAATATATACACAGGAAATAAGTATTTTTCAAGATAGCAAATCATGAGCCTCTCATGTACATCTGTGTCTCACAGTTTAATTTCTTTAGACTTTTGATTTAGGCCAGCATTCATCTTACCTACCATAAGTAGTCCAGAAATCAGGTGTTTAGTCTAGGCTTGTCGTCTAATCTCTCTTCCATAGTCAATTCTGCTGAATAATAGGTTGTTCTTCCCATCTTAAGGCAAATGTTCAAGCTGAGCGAGATGAATTACCTTCCAAAGGCATTTTTCTGGCTGTTCAATAGGTAAGATCTTGGGTGACCGTGTATTTTTCAATTTGCAATCTTTTTCTTACTGAATATAAATATAAGTGGATTTCCTGCTCTGTTGCCAGTTAAGCATGTAGGGCTTTATGGTTATACCTATCTTCACGGATTTTACCAATTATTATGGAAATGCAGTTTATTGTTGAAGAAAAATTATGTTACCTGGACTATAAACTTGCATGCTATTCTTATCTGCCTTTCAGATTTTGAGAATCCCAAACATAAAACAAAACATCTTTTTAGGTGTTCTCATGGCATTACTTGCTACAGTTAAAGCTGTCAATTTCCCTTAATAAGGTTTGCAAAAAACCCCCAAACCCTTAACGGCTTCCCTACATAGCTGAACTAACTGTAACTGTAAAATGTACATTCTATCTTCTCCTCCCCCTCCCCCCTGAAATTGCTGTCAATTCATTTGATAATCTCCAATGTCCTTGCTGGAAGGGGCAATGATACTGGTTGCTGTTCATGATTTTGTATATCTCAGTCTTATGCCCCCCAGTTAACTCTTTTTGTACCTGAAGTGACCTAGTCTGTGCAATCCTCCTTCTTACAGAAGCTTCCATTCTGACTACATCTGCTTGGGACTATATGGGACCAGACTCACCCATCATACTTAAAATGGGGGCGAGCTATGGGTTGATTCAGTAACCTGACCATATTTTATTTTGCTGCAGTCTTTCCTTTTTTTTTTTTTTGCGTTTTTTTCTTTTTTTTTTTTTTTTTTTTTTTTAGTATCCGATTCATTTTTTGATCACTATTGAGCACTGAACTGACACTTTGGTGGTGCTATCAATTACCTGTCTGAAATCTCATTTCTAAGTGATGATAGCTCTTTATTTTATATATAGAATTAGGATTGTTTTATCACATATATAATTTTAAATTTACCGGCTTTTAATTTTATCTGCTGTTCAGCACCCAGTCAGCCAAAGCTGTAGGATTCTCTGCAGTTCTTCACATTTGACCTTTGTCTTTTCTGTCATGAATAATTCCGCAGTTGTTTTTTCTTCATAGTTCATCCCTTGTTCAGACCACTCATTAATGGACTGAACAACCAGTTACCAATTTTTACCTTTCTTTTTCTGTCTGGGTCATGGTAGGTGATTATTTCTTTCTGCCTTACTTCTGGACAGCTTGTAGTTTGTGCTTGCTTAAGTCACGAATTTTCTGATTTTTTTTCAGTATTTTAAGATCTACCTCAAATGTTCTCGCTAGCAATGCTAATAATAAAGTCATCATCTGTGTTTATGTTGCCTACTCAAGTCTGTTTTGGAGTAAGGTTAGTAAGTTTTGAACTATACTACTGGAGAAATTCCACTTGTAATGGAAATCTTTCAGTGGGGAATCGATATCTGAGTTTACTCTGCAAAGAACATGACAGGTATAGTCTATAATTCTCTCTTGTACATACAGTCAGCATTCTGAGTTCCTTATTATCAGCTGCTTACGTGTCCTCTTTTCCTTTTTCTTTTTATTACTAAGGCATGTTAGTTGATTACTTCAATTTAAAAAAAACCAAAACAACAAAGCCCCCAACCATATAATAATTCTGAGATGTCAGAAGGTGAATTGGTAACAGTTAATATCTTTGGAGACTTTGTCACTAGCGAGTAAAAACTAAAAAAAAAAATTAAAATTTCTTCATGGTACAAGTGTTATGGTACAAAACCCATAACACTTCAGTAAAAATTACACTTTTTTAAGAGATATCATGAGGTATCTCTAGCCTTTTATTAAAAGTTTTGACATAGTTCTATAGTAAAAAAATAGTTAGAGATAGATAGGATGTTTCTGTTCACAGTATACTTAAGGACTAAAGCTGCTCTGCAACACTGGTCCTCCGTCTGGTGCATTTTCCTGAGAGCTGAAGACAATTGTTCAAACGCTTCTCTCTGGTATGGCTTTCCAGATTCACACTGTAATGTGTGCATCTTTTCTCAGACTCCCACTGAAGTCATGGGTCTTGTGATTTACAGTTTAAACTATTCAGATGGCAGATAGTAGCTGTAAGCAAATGTGCTTATACAGATGACCTTTGCACAAAGTTTTGGAACATATCATTCCTTGTACTTACGAGGATAAACAGAAAAGATTACAGTCATTGGAAAGCCATGTATTTTTTTAAGAGCAATACATTTTTATCTAGCTCACATTTTTTAGCAGATCATGAGATATTCACTCATTTTGAAGACGATAGACAAGGTGTTGCTTGTCTTCACTCACGTCAGTTGGCCTTATATCTACTTTAAGCTCTCTTCTACAAAAGGAAGCTCAACCATATCCTTTCACAAACTGTTTCAGTTTCTATTCAAAATTTTCCTATGTGAACCCTGCTGTAACTTCTTTCAAGCTCTCCTCAGACCTGTCTTCAGCCTCTTTCTCACTTTGTAATATTGCTGTCAACTTTCCCCTATTTTTCCAAACAACTTTCTAAAAAGAAACTTGCATAAGCTGGTTTGCCAAGATCTGATCTAACTGTTTATCTCCTTAGTTGTGTGTTAAGCTTCCATAGTAGACTATTATCCTTAGATGAACAGATACGTAATAAAAACCTGAAAGCCAAGTGAATGCAAGCAGCAGTAGATGTCTGACAAATCAACCAGAAACTGTAAGCTGTTGGAGATACCTCAAATCACCATACCGACAAACAGTTATATTTTCTCCAGCTCAACAGGGATTTTCCAGCAGTTTGTAATAATCATTTTTTAGACTTAAAGCTTCATCTGCTTGCACCTATTGCATTTACTGAAAAGCTGATGAAGGCTTCCTGCAAGCTTAAGTGTTACTCTTAAAAAAAATAAAAGGCACTAAATAATTTTGTTGTTGTTGTTTTTTTCCTTTTTCTCTCTTTTTTCTTTTCTCTGTTTTTTTTTCCCTCTTTCTTCAACAAAAGACATAAATTAGTTCCTTTGATAGTTAACTTTATTATCTTAGCAGATGACACCGCTGTATTCATGAATCGAGAGGGCATTCTAAAACCCTGGAACAATCGATAGCATACTGTAAAAGAAGCTTTACTTTGATCCTTAGATGCTACTTTAATCAAATGATAGCCAGGGATCAAATCCAAACTACAAAAATATTTGTGCCTGACATCTAGTGTGTGGGAGTGGGGACCTTTTCTGAGCTCTCTATGAATTAAAATGCTCTCAGCCACAGCTCTCCACTGGGCATTTTTTACAACTGTAATTGAAGATGCCCAAGGTGATTGCTTAATCAACCTGTTCTCTAGCAGATTAAAATTCGCCATGACTTGCACAGCTACCTGACTCACTGGGGGAAATCTGATGTAGGGCTGTCTCACAAAAATAGTGCCTGATTTCAGTACAATCTAGTGTCTCACTTGATCTTATCCACCAAAATACTCCTCATCCTTGGAGAGCATGTTAGCATAGTATAAGAGCAGATATTACCTCTTCTCTTTGCCTCTAGGGCTGTTTCCGTTAAGTCAAGTGAGTGTGTGATTCACAGCTTTTAACCTCTGCCCTCCTCAGAGGCTCTGAGACAACATGGAGGCAGTTTCCAGCACAGTTAATCTGACTTTTCCACCAGCTTCTTTTCCTACTAAGTGGCTTTAATTGGTCTTAGCTTCTCTTCAGTTTTTGGACCTGGCTGAAACAGGATTCTGATAAACGTAGATTGTTCCTGGGATATTTATGCTATCAAACACCCCTTTACCCTTTGAAGTATGTTTGCATGATGATCTATGCTATCCTAACATTTGAAGCTACTATAGGACATAACTCATATGCAGGGATTGTAGTCTTTTAGAATTTCCCTGAAGATACATATTCATCAGAAAATCCTAGCAGAATAAGCCTCTTTCTGTGCAATATTGGTACTTCAGTGATGTCCCCAAATTAATGCATTCTTAGAGGTACTGGTTGCTGTACCAAAAGTTAATTTCATATGCAGAAGGACCACATGCTGCGATAGTTGGATTTTTAATGTTTTGGAAGTTAAATAATAGATACAAGTCACCTGTTTTACATTCTGCACTACAAATTCTTACTCTCTTTTTCAGTACTTCTTTTTGGTAGTATGAAAGACAGTATTTCAGGTCCCCAGTGGTTTTCCAGCTGTCAGTGTCACTTTATTGCAAACCTCTTAGTAGCTCTTCATATCCATCATTGATGTCATCACTAATGGTGGCCACACCATATTATTCACTCCTAATTTGTTTTTCATGCTTTGCTTGGGTAACTCTTCTTCTAGTGGCCTTTCCTCAGCTTTGTTTATGAATATCATCTGGCATAGGAACTGTGCAGGAGGCAGCTTGTCGTGCCCATGTAACTCTGGCAGCTTGTTTGCACCACAAACAGGTGGAGTTTTATTTATTTATTTAAGCTACCTTACTACGCTCAGTAGGTATTATTGAGGTATTTCATTTGGAGTAAAGGAGTAACCTTGAGGTAGTAAATTAACTTTTTAAGCTAATATGTTTAAGGAAGCTCTGATTTCTGCATTTACATCTGTAGCCATGTGTCCTATAGGTTTACACAGTATGTTATGCTCCTTCCCCACCTGGTCATAAGATTTCCCTGTTAAACCACTTTCAGAAATATCTTGTAGAATTCACTCATAACCTGTCACTAGTCAGAAGTTTGTTCTTGCATTATAGCCTGCTTTGAGGTAGAACCAATTTTCTTTTCAGTAATTTTACTTTTCAGTTAAGTCTCTTCTAACTAAATTAAATAAGTCTCTGAAATTGACGGCATATTTTTCAAACAGTGTCTGCTTCCAGAGTGATAAGAGCTGATTGTTTATAATTTGTACCAAGGAATGGCATGCAGAGAGGCTCTTGGTTATACTTTTTGCTGTAACAACCAAGGTCAGCTAACTTTATGTACCACTTTGGAGGGTTGGAAGTGGAAGAGCATAGAGGGATTGCACCTGTGGGGAGGAGCGGACAGGATAGGTGACCCAAAACTGACCAACGGGGTATTCTATCCCTTCTGCATCATACTCATTATAAAAGCTGAGGGATCAGAGGGTCAGCCTCTTTCTTTAGTGGCTGGTGTCTGAGGAGGACTGTCTGTTCGTT
Organism: Stercorarius parasiticus; assembly: GCA_013396915.1. NCBI lineage: Eukaryota > Metazoa > Chordata > Aves > Charadriiformes > Stercorariidae > Stercorarius > Stercorarius parasiticus. Next base: position 9,280 of record VWZL01004101.1, read on the forward strand.
CGCCTCTGATCCTGATCCGTGTGTTCCTGAATCTAGATCCGGAATCCAGTTCCTGTCCATTGCTGAGCCCAGTCTGGGACTTTCCCAGTGCCTGCTGATGATGTGATCATCATTCTGGGAACTCGATATTGGTTTTGTATATTTTGTATATATATAATTAGTTTTTATTGATATTATTGTATTTTCATTTTGTTATTAATATTTCATTGTTAAAGTAGTTTTAGTTTCTTTTCAACCCATAATTCTCTCTCCCTTATTTTCTCTCACTTCTCTTACAGGAAGGGGGAGAGAGGTTAAAGAGAGCATCTGTTGTTCGTTTAGCGGCCAGCCCAGCCTAAACCATGACACATTACTAGGGTGAGTAATTTATAAACAATATCATTGGTAAACAAAAAGGCGTGAGTTGTCATTCCTGCCACTAAGTCATGTAGCAAACTGTATGGGACAGAAGATTCACTCTCACTTGCATTCTTTCAGAGAGAGTGGAAAGTATTTTTGCTCTCTTGAAACCTTTGTCACTGACTGTAATTCCTATTTATAATAGTCAAATAACGTATTAGAGTTGTTACCTTTAAATACAACACAAACAGGCAACCTGATCTTCCTTTCCCTCCTGTTAGACACACATATATGCTTTCCAGAGACAAACATGGCATCAAAGCAAGACTTAAAGATACGGACACATATTATCAACACTTGTCAGCATTTACAGTGTAGTTAAAACTAATGGCATTGATTCTTAGAGCATGTTTGGAGGAATTGACTGTTTTGGACAAGTTTTACAGATAAACATAGGAAACTAAACCACTAGAATGCAGAAAACTTTTAGTATTGAACCGATTGTTTTTTTAAGGGAATTCTTATATTTTGGGGATAAGGCTATTACTTGAGGCTGGCAAATTTGATACCATAATAGCAAAAAACACACTAATTCCATACTGCTTACATGAGCATCTCTTTGTCTCTGCTTCTCTACATCACCTGATGATCAATGATTTCTACAGCAATCAAGATGACCTTTGTGGTGTGCAATAAGTGCCAGATCCACAGAGAACCTTAAATAATTCTCTGGCTATGAGTTTCTGAAATGCTGTATTTTTTCATCTCAGTAACTGACATATTTGTCACTAGATGACTTTACTCATACAGACTTTCTAAGAAAAAATGAAATCTCTTAATAGTGCATGGAAACAATCCATCAGTCATGGGAATATATTGTTATTTACATTTTTCAAATATATTTTTATTTATTTTCAAAAAATTAAAATACAAAATGAACTGTATAAGAAAAAAATATCCCGTTTTTATTCTGTCTTAACTACTACTGAGAGCCTTTCAGACCTTTCTTGACAAAAATACTACAGCAGATTTGAAGACCTACAGAGAAACCTGTTATCAGCATTATATTCTAAGTTCCTAAAAGAGTAAATTCTAATTAGATATACTATTCAGATTAAAATACATATTCATACTATTAATTATCAAATTGTTGATTTTTCTAGTAGTCTCAAGGTTAAAGCTATTCCATGGTATAATGCAAATTCCTCCAAAGTCTGATTCAGTGGATACTCTTGTTGCCTATATTGAATTGTACGCAGTAGACCAATAAAAGCAATCTGATTGATCTATCTCGTTATGGTTTTGATGGCTTCTAAAGCACTAGCTATAAAATAAGCTAACTGGAAAATCAAAGCTTTAGTGACCTCTGAGGACTCTTCATCAAGTAGGTTGGTCTAAATCATGTTACTTTAAATTTAGATAGTACATTCGCAACACATTTTATGTAACAAACATTGACTATTTGTGAATAGCCTCCCTCCTCTGTTGAACATGGAGCCTATTAAGGAAAATTCTCCAAGTAGCTGGGAGCAAGCCTTTAACATTTTAGTTAAGTAGTGAGTGTTTGGGTACTAAAATCTTCAGAGGGGCTACCCACCTGCAAACTGTGGTTTGTCAATATTCCAAGTTTTCCACAACCACAGGCTTCCCTTAGCCTCTTATTTTGATCATTTCTCAGTTATTGTTTTGTATAATGAGAATCTGCACCTGCAGAGTTGAAAAGACCACCTCCCATAGTCGACTCATCTATAAGCATTGCTCTGGGTAGAAGAGAATAATTTTGTTTTTTCTGGTCACAGGAAAATTAATCTATGCATTTGCATTATTTCAAACATCTGTCGTATGTTTCGAAATAATGCTTGTAAATCAGAGCCATAAATTCGAATAAAAAACATTAATAAGTTTAGTATTTAAGTTTCTTGTGTGTTTATTTTCAAATTATCTTACAATCCCTATGAATACTTTAGTTGCAAGTAGTTGAAATCAGCACAGAGACTTACTGTTAAGTTTCTGCTTTGTGATCAGATGATAAAAGATATTACTTGAGAAACTTCTAAGGTTCTTGCTCAAAGCTAAAAGTGTAACATTTCTGAGTGTAACTTCAAAATATTTTGACTAGAGGAGCAATTCACAATGTTATTGGGTGCTCTTGGTAAGTCTGTCTTGATTTGTAATTGAATTTTTATGTTTTCTGAAGAGTTTCTACTCACAAAAGTAACAAGCTTTCTTTAGAAGCTGATTTAAGATGTCTTAAGTGAAACTATATCTCACTAGTTTTAATTTGAAGAAACAAACCACATTGATTAGTTAAAATTCAAGTGCATTGATTCATTCAGGTTAATCCTGTGGTGTTAGATTTTTACAGTGGTAATAACACTCTTCATCCTTTTTGAGCTACAAATGTATCCCTCTGGTGAAATGAAGTCCATCAAACAACTATCAGGAACAAGAGGAAAGGTAATTGCACTTAAATACTGTCAGAGGGTATAGTCAAACTGCCCTTCTCTTAACAGGTAACAGTGTAGAGGTTACTGGCCTTACACCATTAGAACTTTCTGAATTTATTTTCTTCTGAAAACTTTCTTTATAAACAAAAGGTGAATGCCTACATGTTGGAACTTGTCCTAATTGCAAAACCAAGAAGAAGACTGGAGCCTTGACAATCTCTCTGCAATGGCTCACATCTGGGCCCTGGCAAGCAGCAAGCCTCTGAGACAGCAGGTCTCCTGCATCAGCAAGTCTTTGGCCATTATCACCCAGCGCTCTTTGTTGCGTTGATCTGATCTGCGGATCTGGCACAGACAGCCCAAATGCTTCCCCTGTCAGAAGTTGCTGCCCGACACCTGTTTTCAGCTGAATATATGTAGGAAGAGAAAGAGCCACCTTCCTCTCTCAGAAGTCACAAGCCTCCAGGCTCCACTATTGCAAGAGTCCCTGTGCCTGCTTAAGCATACATGCTTGTTCCTCTTCCTGTGCTATATGTGTCTTGGGCTCTGCACTTCAGAATCACAATAAAGAGCCTGTTATCTCCTGTTTATCACCCGTGGTCCTCCACCTGCTGGTGCAGAGCCTCGACTCCTTGCAAGCCATGCTGCTGCTCCCCTCCGCCCCAGCCTCAGGAAGGGCATGGGGTACAGGAAGGCCCTGTCACCCAAGTGCTGAACGGTCACGTCCTGCCGTTGGGTGTGGGTTGAGGCCTCCGACCCTGGGATCACTGCAAACAGGACAGGGGACATGTGGTGTCACTGTTGTGCCAGCTCTAGCAGTATGGTGCAGTCCTGAGCAAAGCCTCTGGGACACCAAGTGCCCCTTCTGTGTTAAGTGCAGCCTTAACTGCTCCATTTCTGCCTGCACATCCTGCTGGTAGTGCTCCTGGTTGCTGGCACTTCCCTGATGTTAGCTGAATAAGAGACTGAACACAAGCTTGCTGTTCCCCCAGTGAATTTTTCTAATTGACCGGCAACTTCTGGCTTCTGACTCCAGCTGCAGTTCACACCTGGTGAATTCGGTGCCTGACACCCACTCCTCCCTCTTGCTTTGTGCTCCAAAGAGGGTGCCGTACGTGGTCCTAAGAAGTTCAGTTGCTAATAGTCAGTTTTTAATGTGTTACTTTGTTTAAATAAACCTGTTTTGAACAAGTAGCTCTTTTTCTTTTTTACATGTCTTTAAGTAACGTAGGTACACCTAGCAAATAATTTACAAAATTACAGACCATGCAATATTAAAGTGTCCCAAGAATATCCAACAAATGTGGTAAAGGATGTGAACTGTCAACTTTACAGCTGTTTGGTTGATAGGATGTAGTCAGGGCTCAGAGGAGAGCCCTACTCCCTGCTGCATGCCTCTGTTGTAACTCATCATTTGAAAACCTAGTATTTCAAGAAAGATGTAACTGTTCCCTATGCCTAAAGAATTTTCTTTTTGGATAGTTTCTTCCACTTTTTTCTTTCTTCTTTAAAATAAACACCTTAAGAATTTTTTTTTTTCTGAAGTGACCTCCATCTGAAAGGATTTAAGAGTTAAACCACTAGCAAAGAACCATCTCTTTCAAAAGGTATTTTTTAAACGTGTAAAAGGGACAAGACATTCATTTTTTTTTTCTATATTTTCAACAGATGACAACAATTGAGAGGAATTGACAATGATTACGTTAGAGAAAGTTAATCTGCATTTTAGTCCTATTGAGTGTAATGGAAGGAAAAAGTCATTCTGAATAACGGCACATCAAACCAAACACAGAGTATATTTCCACCTCACTAAAATAAGGGAATATGGAAATCATATGTAACAGACCATTCAGTGTGGAATTGCCTGAGGAAAGCGCTACTCTTTAGCCTATTTAAAAGGAAATTTTTATTATAAAGAACATCAAAAGAAAATGTGGTGCTACAATTTTTTATATGATTGATTGTTTAATTAATTCTTTTCCCTAAGACCTCTTCAAAAGAAGCTTGATGTTCAGCTACATTAAATAATTAAATCCAAGTTAAGAAAACGGTGACAGCTAACCTGGGCCACACCGAAGCGTTTGTCTTACTCCGGCTTTCCATCTCTAGCAAAAGTCACTATGGAGTTCGTGGATATAGGACGAGAAGAGACTGAAACTTCCTCTCCAGCTGCTAGCAATCCAGGACTTTTTATTACATTATTTTAGATATAATATTTGCATAGGCCTCGATAGATCTATTTGGTAGGTGGTCTTTGGTGGATATTTGATTGAAATTTCTTTCATGAATTCATTTACATCCTTTATGAGGACTTTTACTACTTAGGGCAGCTAAAATGTCCTGTTACATATTCTAGTTGCAGGTTATATAAAAAAGTACTACTTTATGTTTTATTTCTGCTGTCTTTGAACTGAGTCTCCTGTCTGTTATGTTCTAAGAAACAATGAATCCCTGGTGATCTTCTCCTTCATTTGATACATATATTGGAGACAAATATGTATCGAAATGTATATGCATGTATATCCAAAACAACTTCAATAATGTTATCTGGTTCAAAAATAATAATAAAAAAACCTACTGAATTTCTGCAAGGAGGCCAATTTTATAATTACTGTGATGTTAAATTAGCTACCAATTTGCTTGTAAAACTTCATCAGATTCAATTTTATCTATGGAAAATAAATGCTGTAATTTCGGAAGGATGTGTTTTTCTTACACACATCTGTGTGAGGTTGAATCTATTGAGTCTGTGCTTTAACTGCAAAACTGGTGGTTAACTTCAAGAGACGTGTCCATAATTCTACTTGATGGATAGAAGTCAGAAATGTATAATGGCTCTACTTTAGCTAAATAATGTAAAATCCAATATATTAATGAGAAATATGGAATTAAAGTGATTCAATCAATGCATCTGCCCTACACCTCACATTCCCTGTGCACATTTGAGACAGAGATAAAAAGCAGCACTGCTGGATTCATTAGATTGTATTGCTTTTCTCCTCTCCTTGAAAAAGCAGGTTCTACTAGTTGGTGTTTTTTGAAACACTTCTGAGGCCGGCTATAGAAGAAATCCTCTGGCACAGAGAGGTATCCTTAGGTTATCTCAGGTGTGGTCAGTCTGCCTGGTCATGCTTGCTTCTGGAGTATAGCTCCACATCTGGCCCTTCCTTTAAGACCAATCTGCTTCTGGTCCACATACGTTTTGGAAATTGCCCGTGAAAGGAAAGATGACTTTTCCAACAAGCTGCAGCTACATAAAGAGGTGATGAATGGAGGCAGCAGAGATGCAGCTGAGGTTTACCTATTTTAACTGAAGCAGAGCAGGCCAAACACAAAGACTGCTTACAACAACAGCTTTGGAAGGAGTAAGTTTCCCCTGCTCAGTTCAATTAGGGCAGTGACTTTAAAGCCTTATCATTATTCAAACGACAAATTAGCCATTTTTCTGCTAATCAGAGCATTCAAAGAGAAAAGGAATAATGATAGCTGATGATTTGCATTCAGAGTATGTATGGAAGAACGAATTCCATTGGTCGATGGAGATCTGAAAAATTTATTGTGATGTGCTGTTTGGCGTCTGGTTGACAAAGCGTGCATTTGGAAGGTCTTGGAAAGCAACTGTTATGGTTTTGTCTGTAAACCACTGCATAATTTCTGCAGTAAAGAAAAGTTCTTTGGTTGGGAGGAATAACATGTCTTTTCTGATGTCAGATTTTGGTTCCATAAAACTGAAGTTTGAGAACTATGAACTAACAGTTTCTGTATTTACCCTCTGGACTTCTCCTTTACTCCATAATCAAGTAAATGAAGCCTGAAATGTGCAGTGTTTTAAAAGTGCATTCTGGTGATAAGTGGTCTGAGCATGACTCATCAAAGGGACTGTGGATGGGAGGCAGCGAGGGAGATAATGAAACTCAGACTGTACTATTTATTTGAAGGAACTGTATGACAGATGCAGAGCCCGTTTCACTTTACAATCCATCATTCTTGTTTTAGAAGATGAGATTTTTTTTTCCTTATTAATTAGGTGAGAGAGAGATACTATAACACTAAATTTGGGGGTTTATTTTTTAAAACCTTTCACTCCCTGCAAGAAATATTAACTGCCCAACTCCCTTGGAAAACAAATGATCTTCACCTTAATTTTGACAGGAAATAGAAATGTAAAGATCTATCATAACATTTTAACTCTGCTAACATGCACAGCTGTAGCTGTTTGCAAGTTAGGACTTCACCTTGCATAGAGGACCCTGAAGTTTTACATAAAAAGAATATACTACAGGAAGATAAAACTATGTAGAACAAAACAAAAGAAATGACTAAAAGTCAAAACAGTGAACACACAGCACCAAGAATAATTATTGCTGCATTTGAAAAAGCCACATGTGCAAGATATGCTTATATCTTACAAGTTTTATCTCAATTAAGGTGAACATTAAAATGCCTGAGTTTATATCTGTTAATAGCCAATGTCCTTAATATCCATAACCCTTTGAAAATTACATACTTTATTAGGAAATTAAATGAGTTGAAGAAGCATAATCCAATAGGCTGAAACAGGATGGTTTCTAAATATAATCATCCTGAAAGTAATGGACACTGTGAATTGAATAATGTTTTCAGTCGATGTGTCATTGACCAGTTTTCGTGAAAAGCAGTAAAAACAAAGCACTAAACTAATTAAAATACAGAATGGAGAAAAACATTTGCTTGGTACATCTATAATTACTTTCAGGGTGCATAGGTTTCCTATGCTGAAATCAAATACTCAGAGAACAATAAAAAAGTCCATTTTGAATCTTATAATAAACATGTCATTTTAAATATCAAGCACAAAATCATTTCCGAAATAGGTCTTTCTCCTTTCTCCCTCTCCACAGACTTTTAATGAGAAGGGATTTGCATCCATTGCATTCATTGCATCAATGAAATAAGAATTGGTTTCTTTTTTTTTGTCAGTGACGAGAATTATCTGAACTTCGGTTTTATTGATTTGTAACTTCCAAGAAGTAAAAGGTGACATGGTTACATGTCCGCTATTAGATGATATGTATTTGTATTTTTCTCTGGAATCCCCAAAGGTAGAGATGAAGGCCTGCATATATATGTGTCTGTACGTAATTTCCAAATCTCTCCTTAGAGTCTGGTTCAAAATTTGTAAACGTGGTAATCTTGTTGTGAGAGTGAAAGCAAAGATTATACAGGAACGTATGTTCTCTGCTGGACCATTCTACACTGCTGGAGTTTATCTGTTCAATTTAATTTGACTCACCTTTTAAACACATCTCCAATAGAAATAGGTACATTATTGAAACAGTTACATTGCAGAGAATGCTGCTAGTGGAGATTTATTTCTGGTAACTTGTTTTAAATGAGTTTCACTTTTTTTTTTCCTTAGGCTTTCACTGCAAATTCTCAGTGAACTCATATAGGAGATGCCAGATGTTTAGAAATATTAATATTGCAAAGGCATGCAACTCTCCTGCTGTGGCACAAAGACACACAGAGAAAACTCAATGAACAATGCAGCTAAAACCTTTAGGTTCATTTAAGTTTAATAAGCTCAGAATTTGTAGATGTTATAAAAGAAGCTGTAGACAGAGGAGTTTTATTGGTGAATTTTTCATGTCTATAGCTATTTTGGACTTCTAAGCTTTAGTGCATTGAGTTAGGCTACTCACATGAGTCTTACTAAAGCCAGTCGAACTACTTATGGTAAGAAAGGAATGTTCACATCAATCGATACAGTTCAATGTGTAGGTATGTATCTATATTCATATTGCAGGAATCAGAAATTCATGTTTCTAGTTCCATATTGGAAGCCAAAGTGGATGGTCCTTGAGATACCATTCGTCAGTGCTACAGGATCTTCCACCTTCAGAAGAGAATCACTGATCAGAAGCACTAAAATATTTTGTATTCGCGGTCTAGACTGTGACATATTCACCAGAGAATACTGATGCTGTTGCATACAGGAGTATTCCATTTTGTATAGAACTAGTCTAACTTTCAGTAATAGCTCTTGAATTACCCCCAAATTTAGACAATACTGACTTTCCCCTTACCATTTTGTATCAATTGAGAAGTATAGGTTACAATAACTTACCCTTTCTGAGGTTTCATTTTTCTGGAAATAATACTGAAGCGAAAATTTTTTTTCACGCCTATTTTTTTCTGCAGTGCATGTCAGCTTTTCCTAGGTTTTCCTAAAGTGACTTTTCTCTCTTCTACTCTTTCACTTCCTGAAGATGCTGAGGTTAACTGCTTAGAACTGCTAATGGAGTTGGTCTGAACTTGATAATTCTGATTTTCAAAAACATTAATGAAGTAAAGATCTGGATTAATTCTAAATCAAAACCAAAAGACAAAACCAGCTCACATGCAATACAGACTAAGAAGCATTGTTTAGCTATCATTGAAACAAGTTATTTCTGTGCTGAAATGATGTTTCCTGGGGCTGTGGTTGCCTGAGACTGCTATTCTTGTTTTTCTAAAGAAGCCAGAGGACTTTCTGACTTCCATATTACTGTATCGGAACTGCTGGGAGTTCTGGTTCAAGATGCAGAGCGCAGGGAGCTTGAAGCACCTGAAACATGTTATGTAATGGGACTCATTCACTGAAACCAGTTATTTAGTACGCAAGAGAGTTCAATTTTATCAGCCTGCATTGCAACAAAAAATGTGAATCTTCCAGTTAAAAAGAATTTTGCTGTAAGGATATAGCCTTAAAAAACCCCAAGTTCTCTTATAGCAAATATTGTGGGTTTAATATACTCTGTTTTCTGCAGAAAATAATCAGAAATCAACCACCTTTTCCACACAGAGACTGTTTATAGGTATTTACTGAAGGTGCCACCATTTCTTTCCATTATTTAATTAGTGTATCCCAGGCTTCTAAGAAACATCATATTTGGACACACAAAGGAATAATAATACCACTGGTATAAAGCATTGTCAGTAACAACTGTTCAAAGAAGTGAAATGTGTAGAATTTTAGTCCTTGTGCTCTACTGAAGTTGCAATACAGTAACAAGGAATCTGAGTAGAGCTAATTACCCTAAAGATGTATTGTCAGGAACTCTTGAAGCAGATTATTCTGAAACATGAAAACCAGGAAGGAATGATTAATTTCTCTAGCAATGGGGATGGATCTAGTAGTGGGAATATTAATAAAGGATCAATCTGTAACTATATAAGCTTTTTAATGCTTACTTTTAACATTTATTATGTGAATTAAAATGTGGCTAACTGAAATAATCTTCTTTCCAAAGCGGATGTGAATAATGACAGACGCCATTGCTATACAATAGAAATTATACAGATCACTGTTGCTCTGATGTCGTTGTACTCAAACATCAAAACCATTAATAGGGAAGAATATGGATTGTATACCAGGCAAATGGCTAAATGTTTTTTCCACTAATAACAGTTCTTGTTAGAATCATTATCAGGCAAATGAAAATATTTTTTTTTTTTTCTTAAAATATGTGGTCCTTTTAAGCAATACACAGTCTCTTCATTTTATCAGGTTTAATAACTACCAATCCTTGACAACCTCCTGGAGTTTTTCAAATCCCTTTTTCAACTTCTATATGCTTTTATAGAATCATAGAACCATTTTAGTTGGAACAGACCTTTAAGATCATCAATCTAACCATTAACAACACACAACGGAGTTACCACTAAACCATGTCCCTCAGCACTACATCTACATGTCTTTTAAATACCTCCAGGGATGGTGACTCAACCACTTCCCTGGGCAGCCTCTTCCAATGCTTGACAACCCTTTCAGTGAAGAAATTACTCCTAATATCCAATCTAATCCTCCCTTGATGCAACTTGAGGCCGTATCCTCTTGTCCTATCACCTGTTACCTGGGAGAAGAGACCGATCCCCACCTCACCCTACAACCTCCTTTCAGGTAGGTGTAGAGAGTGATAATGTCTCCCCTCAGCTTCCTGTCTTTTCTGCAGGCTAAGCGGCCCCAGTTCCCTCAGCTGTTCCTCATAGGACTTATTATGTAGATCCTTCAGCAGTTTTGTTGCCCTTCTCTGAACATGCTCCAGTACCTCAATGTCTTTTTTGTAGTAAGGGGCCCAAAACTGGAAACAGTACTCGAGGTGCGGCCTCACCAATGCTGAATACAGCAGGAAAATCACTTCCTTAGTCCTGCTGGCCACACAATTTCTAATACAAGCCACGATGCTACTGACCTTCTTGGCCACCTGGGCATGCTGCTGGCTCATATTCAGCTGTCTGTCAAACAACACCCCCAGGTCCTTTTCTGCTGGGCATCTTTCTAGCCACTCTTCCCCAAGCCTGTAGTGTTGCTTGGGG
>VWZL01004104.1:9819-27175 GCA_013396915.1 Stercorarius parasiticus
CGCCCCCATCTCCCCCAAAACCCACAGGCAGCTTTTCCCCACCCCGATCGGCTCCTCCGCTCCACGAGAAGGACCTGGCTGGTGGGAGAGCATCTCTTAGGGAGGAAAGTGACTGTCCCTTTGTCCCCAAACAGCATCACCTTCCTCCCAATTCCTTTGGGATGTTGCTTCCAGCCTCCCTTTTCTTCCAGGACTCGGGATTTCCCCCAACCCCTTCTCAAGCTGCCCCGGGGGAAGAGGTTTCCCCAGCCCAAGCCCTTCTCCCCACGTTTCAGCTGGATGCTGGAAGCATCCCTGGGAAACAAGGACTAAAACTTTTTAGGAGTGGGGGGGTGCTTATTTTTTACCATTTCCATATCTTCTCAAAATCTCAGCTGGCATGTCCCTAAAAACCTGTGACCACTATAAAAAAACAGACTATTTCTACAGAGTCACAGAATGGTTTGGGTTGGAAGGGACCTTAAAGATCACCCAGTGCCACCTCCTTGCCCTGGGCAGGGACGCCTCCCACCAGACCAGGTTGCTCCAAGCCCCGTCCAACCTGGCCTTGGACACCTCCAGGGATGGGACAGCCACAGCTTCCCTGGGCAACCTGGGCCAGGGGCTCACCACCCTCACAGCCAAGAATTTCTTCCTTAGATATAATGTAAATCCCCCCTCTTTCAGTTTAAAACGGTTGCCTCTCANCCCACGCTGCTGGGGATGCAGCCCAGGCTGTGGGGACTTTCTGGGCTGCCAGCGCACGTTGTCAGCTCTTGTTGAGCTTCTCATCCACCAACACCCCCAACCCCTTCTCCACAGGGCCCTTCTCAATCATCTCTACTGATACTGGGGATTGGCCCAGGTGCAGGACCTTGCACTTGGCCTTGTTGAAATTCATGAGGTTGGCACGGACCCACTCCTTAAGCCTGTCAAGGTCCCTCTGGATGGCATCTCTTCCTTCTAGTAAATCACTGAATTTGGTGTCATCTGTAAACTTGCTGAGGGTGCACTCAATCCCACTGTCTACATCGTTGATGAAGATATTAAATATTATTGGTCCCAGTATAGACCCTTGAGGGACATCACTCATTACTGGTCTCCACTTGGACATTGAGCCATTGGCTATAATTCATAGAATCATAGAATGGTTCGGGTTGGAAGGGACCTTAAAGACCATCCAGTGCCACCCCCTGCCCTGGGCAGGGACACCTCCCACCAGCCCAGGTTGCTCCAAGCCCCGTCCAACCTGGCCTTGAACCCCTCCAGGGATGGGGCAGCCACAGCTTCTCTGGGCAACCTTTGGATGCGGCCAACCAGGCTGGTTCAACCTCAGGAGGGCAATTTCAGCTGGTTGCACAGGTCCATATATCCACCGTCCTGCCTGAAGCATCATCAGAATTAGGGATGAGGCTGATGAGGCAAGGGGAGCTGGCAGGGCTCCCACGCAGAGCCCACAGCCATCTATGGCAGAAACACAGCCAAGCACAGATGAAATCTTTCAGAACGAATTTTAATCATGAATAACCCTCCAGCCCGTTTGCACCTGCCCAAATCTTACCGTCACGGTGTGCTAGAAACCATTAGAAAATCAGACAACCAGGTATAAATACAAATAGCATCTTCGTAGCATGCTCTACTCCTTCCAAACAGAGGTCAACGCTTTCTGAGCCCAGTGTCTTGGCGCCTCAACCCAGAGAAGCACCAGGGCATCCCAGTTACAGGGCATATACCGAAGCAGAAGCCGCGTCTACGCTGTTGGGTGAAAAAGTAAGTTGGTTTGGGGTTTTTTGCAGGACCCATGAGGTTTTTTCCCCTGGTGGCATGCAAGGAGGAGAGCCTGAGGTTAACTAACAGCACAGGCAAACCTAAACGTGCCACGTAGAAGTAGTCAAGGTTTCCAGAAGTCCTTGGAAATCAGTAGGGTTTTTTTTCCTCCCTTGTGCTTTGCTACCTTGCTACGGATTCAGGTTTTAAGTTTGAAAATAACAACCTCAGCCTTAAAAAACCCGATTTCAAAACAACCGGTGTGCCAGCCGCCCCCAGGCCAGGGAGCAGGACGTTCACCAACTCTGAGCTGCCCAAGGCTGGAACCCAAGCAAGCCCAAGTCAGCAGAGACCCCCCCCCAACTCGGTTTACACCTATCTGCTCCCGCTCAAGCGTACGGGACAGGTCATCTTCTTGGAAGCGCCTGCAAGATCGCATCTTCCCCTGAAGAAAGGAGGGAAGTGATGAACAGGGTGTGTGAAGGCTCAGGTAAATACTCAAGGTTTTCAGCGTTTGGAGATGTTCTTTTTTTAAATCAAGAGGTAGAACAGAGACTTCATGCTCATGCTTGCCCTAAACATGACGCAACCACCGCATTACTCATCTTCAGGTGCCACCTTCCAGAGGACACTGAGATCTTTGTTTGCTGCTGCTAAGGTTAGGGCAGCTCTTGGGGTTCGATCTCTTGGACAAAGTCCCCTGAAGATATTAAAAAATGAAAAAAAACTAACCCTGTTTGTGCTTGAAGTCTTCCCTTCTCCGCTGCTTCTTTACGCCGAGACTCGGAGAGTTGCAACCAATGGCACAAATCCTTCCTTCATGCACGGAGGGGAAGGGTGGCTCCTCTCCGCCTCCTCCGGGGAAAGTAACGGCTGCTGGCGTTACAAGGAGTTAATTCTTCAGCACCGTGAGGCTTTCTTCCAAGGCATCGGTTTCAGTCACATCTTGTTTTTTCTGGACAAACTTCACATAGTTGGAGAAAAGCTGCTAGGATCAAGCTTCCCGCTTGCAAGCCGATCTTAAGAAGCCTGGCCAGTAGCAACTGGGAGCACCCAGGAGCAAGGCTGACTGTCCAGAAGATGATTTTCAGGGATGAAAGCAAAGCCCTGTTCTCACCTGGGCTTCTCCGAAGCAGTGGAGTTATTCCAGACGGCTCCCCACGCTGCTGGATCCGTAGCAAAGCTGGTGGCGCAGGAAGGAGAAACCCACAAGAGAGGGGAGGTGGCCTGAAATGCTCAACTGGGTTTGCAGACTGGGGAGCCCAAGGAAGGAGACGGGTGAAAGCAGGACTGGCCTGGTGGGCTTGGGTTTGTTTGCGTTGGATTCATGCCCTGATCTGACATTTGGATTAGAGGGTGAAGGAAGTCAAATAATAGCCAGAACCTGACATAAAAATAAAGCAGAGGGTGTAATCCAAGCAGAGTCAGCCGAGGAGTTTCACGTAATAACACCCGTGATTCAGGCAGCCTCTTTCATTCCTAACAATCCCCAGACTCTTGACAAACCCATGGGTCCTTCGGCTGCCACTGAAACAGCAAAAGCACCCAGTTCCTGTAAACTAAGCGTGACTTGGGTGCTTGGGATCTCCACGGTGTTTTAACCCATAACTGACAGAAGTCAACCCTACGTGGCCAGAGGTTGCACCCAGGCGAGATGCAGAAAACTTCCAGAAGATAAGGTCCTCTTGAGACCTTCTTCCTTATACAGGTAAGAAACGAAACACAACCAGTGCAAAAATAACCAGAGGAGGAATCTCTTGGGAGCAGCCACAAGCTGCCTTTCCCAACCCGTACCTGTGACGTGATGGTGCAATGAGAGACGGGTACGGCTTCATGGGATACAGGAGAGCACGCCCACAGCCTCTGGGACGTCTTGAGGGCCATCCCAAGTTGTCCACTTCTGTGGCTTACATCAAGCAGGGCGGCGCGGAGCGATGGGTTTGCAGAAGCGGAGTGCTGGGGATGGCTCTCCGGTGCCCTGCCGCGGCCTCTTGCATTAGTAAGTGGAGGTTCTCTCAGCAATTCATGGGCCAGGAGAGACCCTCATCCAAATTTGACCCCCAGTGTAGCCCCCTGCCACCCTGTTAGGGCAAGCTTCCCCAAAGCTTCTAATTTTCATCTTAATTTGAGACGGCCGCAGTGATTCCTAAGCTCTCCGGACTATACCTGTGGCAAGGATGACGCCGCTACTCGTGCAGTAACTGCTAACCGCCGCAAAAAGTGCAGTCTGAGATATTAAGGGAAGCCAAAACATCGCATCGGTTTAACTTGGCGTCTGCTTGGCCTTTCCTCTGAGCTGTAAAACGCAATAGCTCAGAAGGTGCTTCACAACCAGCTGAGAAATCCCTGCGGGATGAAAAGAACGGAGGGCTCGGCGGGTTGGATAAAAGACTAAAGAGAGTCTCAATCTCAATTTTCACTTGCAGTCTGGAAACCCAGAAACGCACAAGTAAACACCCACCTGGACATCGACAGCCGTGGCGTGGCCTGGCCACCCGCGGCACACCAGGGAACGACTCAGGTGGTGTTTTCTACCTTGTTGGGTCTCAAAGGACTTCCCTGGAACACCTTTCCCTCCAGATACAGCTATAACAAGTGGATGTCTTAAAAATGCTGCTACCGAACGGGTCTGGCTATCGCCACCAAATAAGAGATGCTCAGCTCTCTCAGTAAGTCCCTCCTGGATGCACGCATTGATCAGCAGGACCTCTTAAAAGAGATTTTAAAAAAATAACCACACCTACCAGGGAGGTGACTTAAAAGAGAGGGGAAAAAATAAAGGTGACGTAAATAGGAACTTGTAAATTTATTCTCGGCTGTTCGACGAGTCTTTCGTTTTCACATGGGAAACCTGGACTTTACCATTTCGTTATTTCGCCAGCTGAGGCAATGTTAAAAAAGCAACCTAACAAGGGATTTGAATTCGAACCAAGAGGGAAGGTTTTCACCCCAAATTACCAAAAGGCGCGGTTTCCTAATACGTATTTATCTCTAAGGACACACATGTTGGGCAGAGGAAGCTTTTCTTCAGAGATACAATATAAAACCTTTATCCTATCAATCACAGGGATGAATCCCACAATAAACACCTCCAGGGCTTCCCTGAGCTTCTTGGCGATTTCACATTTCTGATACTTTAAACACACACAAAAAAAAAATAAATAAAATCAGAATTATAAACAGACAATCTCCCAAAGGGCAGGATCTCAAAAATGTTTCTGTCCTGTTTTATATGATATACGGCACAGGAAAAAAAAAAAAAAAACCACCAAAAAACAACAATGGGTGGGGAAACAAACCTAACAAAAACCTAAAAAACGAAGTGATTTGCTGGTGGCCATTAAAGTGCATTCAGTTCCACCTCAGCTCTTTAACCCTGCGCTGTTTTCCCCCCCCAAGGCTGAGCCCCATGGTGCCGGCTGGGGTGGGCGGCATGAGACCTTGCAGGCAGCAGGCGAGCGACCGTTTGCTCTCAAGCGTTATTTCACAGCCCGAAAGATGCTGAGAGCCCCGAGTTAGCTCGATGCCACGTTCGACAGCGGATTTTGTAATATTTGCTGCCATCCGGAGGAGGAATTTGCTCTCCTCACGGCGCTAAGACCTGCCGTGGGGGCATCGGGGAGCTCTTAGTACGGCGTATCCTGTAGGGCACTGCCTTCAGACGACACGTCATGTCTCATCTGGAAGGCAGACGACAATTTTGGCTCTGCACTTAACAATGTCACCCCCAAGGTTTAAATCACAGAAGGACAAAGCTGCAGTCGCGCCTGCCGAAGCCAAAGGGTTTGAGCACAATGCTCAGCGGCACGCGAGCTCGGGGCTGGCTCCCGCTGCCAGCCTCTGGAGAGGGTCCAGCACTGAGAGAGGAATCAAAAGGGGAAAACGAAAAATCTCAAAACCCAAGGCAGAGCCCAGCCCTCCTATTGCCTTTCACGTGCGATTACACACCGCAGGGATCTGGCGCACCACTACGCAGGGGAAATGCCCTCGCCGTACTTCAGGCACCACCGGGCAGCAGCTCTGCCGCTTATTGCACATAAAAACCACCAGAGCGGCCACAGCGGCTCAGAGCAAGCGGAAAAATATTCTTTGGGACCAGCCAGCTGGAGGGAAGCAGCCTTGGACGTGCAGAGAGACCTGCTTCCTGCTTGGGCTTGAAAATTAGACACGGTGATACCCTAGAGGAACACTACGGTAAGAGCTGGCTCACCTTCAGCGAGGAAGGAGCGTGGGCAAAGTCAACCCTCATCTGGCAGCAGTTTGTCCTCACTGCTGGTGTCGAGCCAAAGAGCGCTGATGCTCATGGAAAGTCAGTAACCGGTTGCGGCGCCTCTAATTAGTCCCAAGCTTGCTGGGGACTTAATTTGCCTCCAGCTAGAACGCGCAGATCTCTCAAGCCTTGTCCCTTGGCATTAGGCAGCCATCGCTTGAGTTATTAACACAGCACTCTCCCTGCAGAGACACGGACGTCCATAGCCGAGGGTATCACCTCTCAATCCCTTTGCAGTCAGCAGAGACAGGCGCTCCCGAGGCATACCGCACCATCCCAGCGCGGGCATCTAAAACAGGACAGATGAATCATGCTCCGGAATTATCTCTTTCTCTTCACTGACTGCAAAGGGAGCCTGGAGAGATCATATGGAGATGCCTTTAGGCTAGAGACAGGTAACATTAGGCAAGGTTAATCCTGCTCAAAGAGCGAGCGCCACAGCCTCGAACGCGGTGACAGTCTAACAGATCACCCCAGCAGAGGTTACGACTTCAAGCCAGTGCTACAGGTTGCCTGAGCCTGTCTTTGCCCGTGGAGAAGAGGAAGTGCTGCCTCATAAATACTATTTACACCAGTTTGCTTAAATTACAATTAGTTTCTTGGGGGGAGGTAGAAGAGAAAGAGACATATACTTCATACTGCGGGAGCTAAAGATATCATCCTTTCCGGTCACCTTCACCCCTGTCAGTTGTAGGACAGGTACTGGATTAATCGCGGAGGAATATTTAGCTTGGCAATCTTCTCCAGTGCTCGCTGCCCGGCGGCTTTCCTCACCGTCACTCGGCAGAGCTGCGACAAACTCAGAGGCGTTTCTAAAACAAGAAAAGAGGATCCAAAGTTAGGGCTGCGGCTCAGCGGACGGCTGACCTTCCCGTAGAGCGGAGACCTCCCGGGAGGGTCACGCCCGCCATCGCCCCCACCGTGATCACAAGCCTGGCTCCGCTTACGAGCGCTCGACCTCCCACAGCACCCAGGCCCAAGGAAGGCACTGCAGAGCCATGGGAGCGCTCTCTGCCGATGCAAATCCCACCAGAAATCCCAAGCACAGCTGCGGGGTGCTTCTCCCAGCTCCCTTCCTCGCCTGCATCCCCTGAAGCCTCAGGGTGCCCACTGGATCACCTGCTCTGCTGCTGATGCTGTACTAAGCCTCAGCAACACTGTATATAGGGAAGAAAACCTACTTCCAAAACTTCTCTACCACTCCGTTCCTCCATCTAAGGACTGCATTAATCCTTCTTGCTCAGCCCTCTGCTGCGAGCTCCAAGAAAACTCCCCAAGCTCCTTCCAGACAGCCCCCAGCCTGCAGCCGCGACGCTGGTTGTCGATGCTCATGCGTGGACATAAGAGTGAGAACCGGGCGCGTTGCTCTGGAAGCAGTCATTCCTAAGAAGCTGCTATCCCTACCCCAAAGCCTTGGCAATCACCAGCCTCCAAGATCTGTCCTGGACCTAGTCCCGAATTTGATGATACCAATCAAAAGGGAAAAAAAAAAAAANACAACAGTCTGCGTTGAAAAGCAACTACACCTGCCGTTCCGCCAGCTGGGTTGAGGGCGCAGTAAACTCTGGTGAGATACAAGGAGTATTTACGGGCACGTAGGATCCAATCTCTTCAGCCAGCTCAGCTGCAGCCAGGCCAGCACAACCCACTGCTCTCTCAGAAAAGACAGCGATGAATAACTCAGAGGAGAGACTGCCACAGGGAAAGAAGGCAGAGGCAGAAGGGGCTGTAAGATGCTCACCACGCAAAGGATTGCAAAGCCAGAAAATACTTCATTCGCCTATAACGAAGAAATTTTTCTTTCTATAGGGAAGATTTTTTTTAATGGGGAGGGTGGTGAGCCCCTGGCCCAGGTTGCCCAGAGAAGCTGTGGCTGCCCCATCCCTGGAGGGGTTCAAGGCCAGGTTGGACGGGGCTCAGAGCAACCTGGGCTGGTGGGAGGTGTCCTGATCGAGTGAAAGGCAAGGTTGGACTAGATGATCTTCAAAGGTTCCTTCCAACCCAAACCATCCTATGATTCTATGACTTTTAGGATCATCTAATGCAGTGGTGTTGAGAAGCGGTCTGCAAATGCTCAGATGGGTCTGTGAATTACTCCTCTGAGGTCCACTAAGGGTAACCAAGACAAAGATTGATTCAAAGCCATCCTCAAAGCTCAGTCAAATGTCTCCTCCAAAATCAGACAGCCAGCGCAGCTAAAGTCTAATGCGTTCCCTGCCCCAAACAAAACGAGTTTTCAACTGGGCGATTTCCTTGACCTGACTTAATGCATCAAAGCATAAATGCTGACGCTGACACATGAGAGGGACCCGAATTCTGTGAGGGCATGATTTGGACCATCTTACCACTGGCATTCAACCACAATTAAGCAGAGCTAGCCTACGGCCAGCTGCCGTACAGTTGCCACCAAGAGCTCTATACCTTCACAGGAAGATGATCAAGGATTTACAAATCAAAGTGGACCGAGAATCGAGATCTGGTGCAATGGAGCTGGAAGTCACTGAATTCCTGGGGCACGGGATCATATCTCACTTACTTTCGTAGTACTCAAAGCATTTTGCTGTGGGACTGCTGCTCCAGGTGTAATCTGATGGTTTCTTTCCCCGGTTGTCCCTCGCGTAAATGTTTCCTCCAAATTCAATCAGCATCTCCACCAGATCTACGTTTTTCACTTTCGCCGCGTGGTGGAGGGCTGTCTCGTGAAGTTTAGCAGCATTCACATTTGCCCCTGAGGCCAGAAAGAAAAACAAACCCGTTCACGAAAGCCTTACTTGACCCAAACGTAAGGAGTGGTTTGACTGGAGAAAAAAATGCCATTAAAACACGCACGAGCAGCTGGAACACAATCCAAACAAAACAGCACAAACAGGAAACCAAACCGCTGAACAAGTTCTCGGTGCTGGCAACGCAAGAGTTTTCTTGCTATGACAGGCTGAGAGAGTTGGGGGGGTTCAGCCTGGAGAAGAGAAGGCTGTGGGGAGACCTTCCAGCCCCTGCCAGTCCCTAAAGGGGCTCCAGCAAAGCTGGGGAGGGACTCTGGAGCAGGGAGGGGAGCCGTGGGACGAGGGGGAAGGGTTTTACACTGAAAGAGGGGAGATTGAGATGAGATCTTGGGAAGAAATTGTTTGCTGTGAGGGGGGTGAGCCCCTGGCCCAGGTTGCCCAGAGAAGCTGTGGCTGACCCATCCCTGGAGGGGTTCAAGGCCAGGTTGGACGGGGCTTGGAGCAACCTGGGCTGGTGGGAGGTGTCCCTGCCCAGGGCAGGGGGGTGGAACTAGAAGATCTTGAAGGTCCTTTCCAACCCAAACCATTCTATGATTCTCTGGCTTTATGTTTTTCTTGCAGAGAAAGGATTTCAGTCCACGTTACTGGGTAAACAAGCTGCTGAGTGTGAAGTGCAGAATTGCTTCCTGAACCTCTGCTGTCCAAAGCCAGCAAAAAGCCGTTCCCAGTCATCTCAGTGGAGTGCTCCCACTCAAACAGTGACATCTTTGTCAACTGCTTTGACCGAAATACGCCAGACCCACGAGATGCTGCAGCTCACCATCAGAGGTTACTGCGGTATCAAGTCTTAGAGATATTTTCACCAAGGAAGTTCGGCTTTTATAAGCTGACGGCCAAAAGTCCTTCCAATCCCCCTACAACTGCTTGCATTTTATCAACTCACCTGTTCAGCAGAGGTGAGATGAACCTCACTGAATTCCAACAACTGGCTTTTAGATACGTGTAGCCCCACTGAACTGCCCTTATAATTAACAGGGAGAAACAGGCATTTCTGGGGAATCAATTAACGGGTGCCCAAGACAGGGAACGGGAGCTGCTAGAAACAAACTAGCTTAGATGTGTCGTTTTTAGACAACGAACGTTCAATGAAACAAATCCCCAACCGTGGGCCAAACCTCCTCCTGGTAAGCACAGGCAAAGCCAAGAAGCCTAAATCCAAATCTCCCCACAGTCAGCAGCAAGAAAACTGGGATGTGAAACCTGGAGCGCAGAACGTGGACTTTGAACACCCAGCAGACTCACCTGGGCGTAACGCTAACCAGATCTCCCTGAGCTATGAAGTGACTTCATCTCTGGTTTTCTGCACAACATCAAACGCTGACATCTCTCCCTGACACCTATCCAAAACCATACGACTGTGCTACCAAAGCTGAACGCACGCACACCAGTTGATACCACTTTTGGGAAGAAGTTGAAGCTTTGCCTTAGGGGGCTGAAGAGTTCCGAATTTATTAAAATAAGAGGATGGGAACGTCACTGGGAACGTCACAAACTGGATATTGACAGGCAAACGCCAAAAAAACACTTATGCGTTAAGCTTTGCTCACGTAAAGACAAAACTTTTCACCTTTGTCATCTATATTCAGGCAGAGAGAGTTGGGGGGGTTCAGCCTGGAGAAGGGAAGGCTTCGGGGAGACCTTACTGGAGCCTTTCAATATGTAAAGGGGGCCTAGAGGAAAGATGGGGACAAATTTTAGCAGGGCCCATAGCGATAGGCTTTGAAATAAAAGAGGGGAGATTTAGTTTAGATATTAGGAAGAAATTTTTTACACTGAGGGTGGCGAGACACTGGCCCAGGTTGCCCAGAGAGGTGGTAGATGCCCCATCCCTGGAAACGTTCATGGTCAGGTTGGACGGGGCTCTGAGCAACCTGATCTAGTTGAAGATGTCCCTGCTCGTTGCAGGGCAGTTGGATTAGATGACCTTTAAAGTTCCCTTCCAACCCAAACCGTTCCATGATTCTATGGCTGTGCTGTGAATGAATAAGCTCTTCAACGAGATCACCGCTGGGGAGCACCGAGGGAAACGCTGCGCACAGACACCGCCGTCCCCTGCCCGCCCAGCAGCAAACCCCGCGGCTGCCATACCTGCCTTGAGCAGCAACTTTGCACAGTCCAGATGCTCCCTGGCACAGGCCACGTGTAGGGGCGTCCCGAAATGGCAGTCGTGAGCCTCCAAGTTGGCACCGACGTCGATGAGGAGCTGCACGCACTCCGAGCTACCTTTAGAAAGGGATGGTGCGAGTCAAAAGAAAGAATCCAGCTCAAACGGGAGCATACGGCCTGCTGAGATCAGCTTGAGGCACAAACAGCCCGTTTAGTATTTGGGGTGATGGCTGCAAAATAGAAATGCTTGTGAGTCAACACAACGCACCGCAGGACCAGAACCGAGACCAGGACACGAGAAATAGAGTCACATCTCCACGGCACTGAGCTAGAGCTAACAGGTCTCGCAGGGAGTCGGGTCAAACCAACCCGAATTCAAGGGTTTGCACTAAATCGCCTGCTGTTCGTGGAGCTGGTTGCGTTGCTGATCCTGCCCTGGGTGGATTAGATCACCTTCAAGACGGTTGCACCTTTACTTTTTCCCATGCTAATAATACAAGGTAACAGGAAGCGGGCAGTCGCCATCATCAAGCCTTAGGAAAAAAGGCTTAACGAGGAAAAGCTAAGCAAGAGCTCGCAGCTACGTATTTAAGTAACCACCTGTTTGGCAAAAATGCTGTCTCCCGCAGCCTTCGTAGTCGAAGGGAAACTCTGCTCAGGACAGCATATAACAAAAACAGTGAAGGGGAGGAGAGAGGAGGTATTACATCTTACAAAGAGGAAACTGAGGCACAAAATGATTAAGAAATTTGGTCACAATCATCTAATGGGGACATTGCCTCTCTCACATTCAGGCTTTCCCAGCGTCGCATCCCTGCAAGTGGAAGTTCAAGGGAGGAATTACACTTAAAACCCCTCTGCTGCTGTCACAGCCACCCCTGATGCTTGCTCCTGCTGCGTAACCCAGATCCAAATGTCCAGAAGAGGCTTGAGTAGAGGACGGGGGGAGAAGAAAGGGGCTGGCACACATCAGCTGCGATATTTGGCCCCTGAAGTTTTCTTTTATCCCCTCAACAAACCCTCCAGCTGGAAAAGGCCGTGAGAGGGAGAAGGAGCAGAGCGGGCAGCAACGCTGCCCAACAGTCCCCGGCACTTTCTTCCCTCCTGACAGCCTCCTCCAGCAGCTTTGAACAACCAGGAGGGGTCTGGGACAGGACAACCTGGTTAAGACGGTCTCGTGTCTTAATCAGAGCAATTTGTCCCGTCTCAACTTGGATCAGAGGGAAAAAATGGCAAACGCCCCCCTGCTTGCAAGAGCGAAGCTACTGGTTTGGCTCGAGGTTTCCTAACAGAGCATCAAGAAGCTGGCAGCTTATCTGCCAAACATCTTATCCCATGTCTGTCACCTGGGATAAAAGCACCCAACACAAGGGACGGCTTTATTCACCCGATAACACAGCGCTTTGCGTTCTGCGATCAACAGGAGATGTGCCCACGTAAAGATGAAATACGCGCAAGCTGCAACGGTCTGACGAGCAACAACAGCTTATGGTCGATTTAAGATACACGGCAGCTGCTTTTATTGTTGGGGTTTTTTTCCAACCTGCACATAACCGTGCAAAGATAAGACCGTGCGGGCTTACCATTCATGCAGGCTTCATGGAGAGGGGACGCGGTGTAAAGGGGGGGGTTCACCTTGGCGCCGTGGGACAGCAGCACTTTCACGCACTCGATGCTGCCCGAGGCGCAGGCGTCGCAGAGCGGAGTGCTGCCGTCGATATTCCTGGCATCCACCTTCAGGGCAGAAAAAAAACGTTAGGCACCCGCAGGCAAGACCCTCTTGCCTACGTTTTTACTTGTTTTAACCCTAGAAATATTCTGGGAAAGAAATATTCAGGAAAGAGTTCCTTGCTACTACCAGCAACCTGGCTTGCGCTGTCGCCGTCACCCTCAGGGCACACTCTCAGGTACATTAAAGTCACAAGAGGAAACTGCCTCAAGTTGTGCCAGAGGAGGTTTAGACTGGATATTCGGAAAAATTTTTACACTGAAAGGGTTATTAAGCATTGGAACAGGCTGCCCAGGGAAGTGGTTGAGGCACCGTCCCTGGAGGTATTTAGAAGACGGGCAGACATAGTGCTTAGAATATGGTTTAGTGATGGTTTTGTCAGTGTTGGGTTGATGGTTGGACTCGATGATCTGAACTGGGCTCCCTGGTTCAAGAAGGACAGGGAACTGCTGGAGAGGGGAACAGCAAAGGGCTACAAACGTGATGAGGGGACTGGAACACCTCTCTTATGAAGAAAAGCTGAGGGATTTGGATCTTTTCAGTCTGGAAAAAGATGACTGAGGGGGGATCTTATCAACGCTTATAAATCCTTAAAGGGTGGGTGTCAGGAGGATGGGGCCAGGCTCTTTTCAGTGGTGCCCAGCAACAGGCCAAGAGGTACCAGGCAGAAACTCAAACATAGGAAGTTCCATCTCAACATGAGGAGGAACTTCTTTCCTGTGAGGGTGGCAGAGCCCTGGCACAGGCTGCCCAGAGAGGTGGTGGAGTCTCCGTCTCTGGAGATATTCCAAACCCGCCTGGACACGTTCCTGTGCAACCTGCTCTGGGTGACCCTGCTCTGGCAGGGGGTTGGACAAGATGATCTCCAGAGGTCCCTTCCGACCCCTGCCATTCTGTGATTCTGTAAAAGGTCCCTTCCAACCAAGGCGATTCTAGGATTCTAAATGTAGGCTGTTATTTCCATTGTTGTATTTTTCTACCGCTTTCCTGCTGGAGTTTACAAGCGTTGCAGCCGAGTAACACAACGGAACTCCCCTCTGCCTTAGCGCAAAGCCCAGTTTCATCAGCGGACTCAGCCAAGCCGGCCGACTTTGCACTGAGAAGGACCACGGAGCGCACGTGTGCTCCACTCCACCCGCTTTGCTCTGAGGACGGCTGTCTTCAGCGTGTGAGAAGTCACAAGCCCTTGAAGACAGTTGGCGCTAGCTATATCCAAAGACTGATTTTTGTTTCCGTAATAAAATTAAATAAATACAAGAAGAAAAAAATGAATAAATATAAATCCCCGCTGGAAGTTACATGTCCTCTGCTCCCCTTCCGGCCCCTTGACTCAACCCAGCTAGCTTTAGATATTTGAGTCATCTAAATTAGATTTCTAGTCCCCTCCAGGCTCTGTTGATAGTCAATGAGGAGGGGCAGAGAGAGAGAGAAAAATACTTCCAGGCAGTTTTTTAAGTCCTCATCAAGCCCAAACGCCCTCTGAAGAGGCCTGCCATCCTCTGCTGACTGTCAAGAAAGCCCAGGGTGGCGAAGAAGAGCCTAGAGCTAAATGGGGAGAATCCAGATCCCAGAAATAACTCCAGACATCAAGATGATGTGCCCAGCCAGATGAGTCCCGAAAACATACCTGGGCCCCCGCAGCCAGCAGGAGCTTGACACACTGCGTTTGCCCTCGCAGGCTCGCCTCGTGCAATGGGGTGATGGAGTCGTAGGTGACAGCGTTGACGCAGGCGCCGCTCTCTATCAGCTGCTGCAGCTGCAGGATTTCTCCCCGCCTGGCTGCTTCATGAACCGGCGTTCGATCAGCCCAGAAGCCTAGAGAGGAAAGATTAAATAAATAAGTAAATTAATAAAATCACGCACACGGAGCAAATGAGTCTCTCCGTGACGGAGAAAAGCAGTCGGGGAACACGGGCTGGCAGCTAGAAGAGAGAACTGGGAACGAGAAGCTCATTCCTCACCGTGCTCCCCACTCAGCATGGGATTTTAAACTGGATGCTCTGTGTTTGTGGGTTCCCCGTTGACCACTGCCCTGGCAGGGACTGTTCATAATGGTCCCCTACAGTTTCTGAACCGCTTTGCTGTACTTGCTCAAAACTTTACCCAAGTACAAACCCCAGCAGCATCCACAGAACCACAGAATGGCAGGGGTTGGAAGGGACCTCTGGAGATCATCTCGTCCAACCCCCCTGCCAGAGCAGGGTCACCCAGAGCAGGTTGCACAGGAACACGTCCAGGCGGGTTTGGAATGTCTCCAGAGACGGAGACTCCACCACCTCTCTGGGCAGCCAGGGCTCTGCCACCCTCACAGGAAAGAAGTTCCTCCTCATGTTTAGGTGGAACTTCCTATGTTCGAGTTTGTGCCCGTTACCTCTTGTCCTGTCGCTGGGCACCACTGAAAAGAGCCTGGCCCCATCCTCCCGACACCCACCCTTTAAGGATTTATAAGCATTGATAAGATCCCCCCTCAGTCGTCTTTTTTCCAGACTCAAAAGACCCAAATCCCTCAGCCTTTCTTCATAAGAGAGATGTTCCAGTCCCCTCATCATCTTGGTAGCCCTTTGCTGTCCCCTCTCCAGCAGTTCCCTGTCCTTCTTGAACCGCGGAGCCCAGAACTGGACACAGCACTCCAGGTGCGGCCTCACCAGGGCAGAGCAGAGGGGGAGGATGACCTCCCTCAACCTGCTGGCCACACTCTTCTTGATGCCCCCCAGCATGCCATTGGCCTTTTTGGCCACAGGGACCAAGAAGGTAGGTCCAGAGGTCATTAGGTCCAGATTCATCCCAGTGAGCTCTTAACCATTTAGCGTTAGGAGGACTGTCCTTCTTGGCTCCACCTAAAAATCACTGGAAACGGGATGCCTCCAGAAAGCAACTCAGCCCACCCAAAAACTGTCTTCCCAAATGGTCAACGGACCGTTGACAACTAAGTTTCTGGCTTCGACGCCTTCGCTCAGCATCTACACTTACACGGGGCAAGTCTGGGCTCAGCTTCCCGGCACTAACCAGCCATATCCTCTCCTTTCAGGTGCGTTTTGCTTTCAAGGAAGCAACGAGTGAAGAACAGCCCCACGCATTTTCACGCAACCTTCAGCAAGAAAAATGCATCTTCTCTGTTTAAAAACACAGGCCTCGGCAGCCTGCGAAAGCAGGGTTTATAGGAACAGTATCTGTCTGCAAACAGATCAATACTAAAAACCACCAGCAAAACAGATGTCGCAGCCATAGTTCCTCTCCTTTGAATACATTTCTGTAAGACCCCCGTTCCAAGGCAAGGCACTCACGTCTGTGGAGTGGGAGAAAAAGGATGATTTGCCGTATTTTTTAAAAAATAAACACCTTGTCATGTATTTCAGTTGGACTGACCAGCCTTCTCTCCATCCCTAAACACAGCATTTTATTTACCAGCGCAAAGCAGTAAATGCCAACGCAAGCCAATGGTTATAAAAGATGGAGCTGACCCGAAGAACACCACGATGCCGAGGTGTACGGTGGACTGAAATCACCCCCTGAAAAGGAATCACAAGTACCGGCATTTTCACAGCACACGGTACGCGCAGGCTTTTTATCTGCTTGTTAGATCCTCATTCCCTTTGCCAGTATCCCCGGGCAGGATGTTATTCCTTTACTGGAGCTTCTCACGGTATACATCAGGAGAAGCAAGAAGTCCAAATGAGGATGGAGCCCTCGAACTGCCAGCCACCGAGCAGCATCACTTTGCCACCAACGGGACTGAGAAGAAGAACAAGCCCCAGCAGCATTTCATTAAAGGCCTATCACATATTCTGGAAAAAAAAAAACAAAAAACAAAAAAACCCAAACCTGCAAACTGCAGGCTCCTCAAATTTCTTCTGCACAATTCCTTACGTGGCTCACGTGAGAGAGAACATCGTCAGTCCCCATGGATGGGGCTCCCACATCCACCTCCAGCCGGCGGCACCCGCGGTTATGGAGCAGGAGGGAGACCACAACGAGGGGCCAGACTTTTGAAATCTGCACATTCAAGACTTAGGGCTCCGCTTCGCCAACTGAGGCACAACACGGGAACGCAGACAGTTCCCGATGCCACCAGAGAGCATCCCTACGGGGGGAACCAGCCGCCCAGCACAGCCCTGCATCCCCTACGGCCTTTGCTGCGGTCCCTCGGCAGGGCAGGCTGCCCGTCCCAGCCCACCGCTCCAGCTGCTCTGCCCCATCCCAGGGGACAGGATTTCTCAGCAGCTGCGCAAGCAGCTCTGTCACCTCCAGCCCTGCTGACAGCCACTGGTGGGAGGCAGGGTTTGGGCCCTCCAGGGTGTTGCATGGCTCCCACCTGCCAGTCCCTCCAAGGAGGGAGCCATCCCCCTGCCAATCCCTCCAAGGAGGGAGCCATCCCCTCTCCTCCAGCTCCCCAACATCTCTTCGGATCCCGCACGCACGTTAGTTCGTGGAGGAACAACGATAATTCCCCATGCCCAGAAGCGGGGGCTCTCCCAAGAGCATCCTCACCTTCCTCTTATCCCTTTCCTTGGGAGAGGCCACTCGCCCCCAGAACTACGCTGCCCATCCACAAAACCACCCTGCCCACCCCAAACCGTCCTGCCCATTCCCAAAACCATCTTGCCCACCAAAAAGCCTTTCTGCCCACCCCAAAGCCACCCTGCCCACCCCCAAAACCATGCTGCTCACCTCTAAACCATCCTGCCCATTCCCAAAACCATCTTGCTCACCAAAAAGCCACCT
>VWZL01004105.1:0-19663 GCA_013396915.1 Stercorarius parasiticus
CACCATCCACAGGAAAAAGTCCCCTCCACCCGCCCACCCACGGTGTGCCCCCAGCCCCCTTGGCCCACCACCGCCCAGCCCCGAGGAGCTCGGTCCACGGCCGCCCTTGTCTCCTTACTTGCGTTCTCCTTGAACAAGTCGGAGCACTGGACGCAGGACCTGGTCAGGAGATCAAAGCACTGGGAGGAGAGGCAGGGGGAGGGAGCAGCAGCTTTTCCTGATGAGGACATGGCAGAGTGGGAGTGAGAGCCTGGCTCCCGCATGGCGTGGCGGCGAAGGGGCCGCCCGAGTGTGAAATCGCAGCGCCTCGGGGCCCGTGGCAGCGGGAGATACAGTCTGTCAAGCTGCGTCGTCTCCCTTGGGGCTCGCGATCGCTGCGCTTGCCCTGGGGCGGATCTTCAACAGGGAGGAGGAGAGCAAGCACCCAAGCCCTACCCCTGCCTGCCCATGCAACGTGCCCTCAAACTACCCTTCTCCTCCAAAATACGCTTCTGAAATCCTCACAGCCCCTGGTGTATCCCAGCCATGCAGCTACCCATCCATGCCCAGCAGCATGGTGCCCCAGCCCAACAGTGTCACCTCCTTGGCTCTCACCTTTCCCCAGCCCACCCATATGTCGCCTCCAGCCCAGGTTTGTCCCCCAGCCTGCACTCCCCATCACTGGCTGGCAAAAAGCCCCCTCGGCATCCTCCAGTGCCTACATGATACTTTCCTGTGCCCAAGATCTTTACAAGACTCTGTTCCAAGGCCGTGGATCTGGCTTGGAAAATGCAGAAAAGGGCTGGAGGAGAAAAGCATGCAAGGGTAGTGAGGTTTCCCCTTTTAAAAGCTGCCACTGCCCCCAGGACACAGCCTGTTCGTGATTGCTGCGCAGGCAGGCCAACTGGTGCGTGTCCTCCATCCCTACTAATGATGGTACTCTCCAACACCTTGTTCTCTCCATCCTCTCCATCCCAGACGTAGACATGTGTCAAGGACACTCCCAGCCCCCTGGCACCCTGTGTCATTCTCCGGGCTTCAGATCTGGTTCTGCACAGTAACTGCCCAGGGCATGGGCAAAGCAGATCACACCAAGGAAGTCCGGTCCCCATACACTTGTAAGGGACTAAATGAACTCTTAATGGTTTTAGTTGTTCCTGATCATAAGCAGAAGAAACCTTCTGCCACCAGCACCCTTATGTCAAAGCTCGATGCTTGAGATCTGAAGGGGATAGGTGACAGATTTCAGTGCTACAGGTGGCTCTTCTCTGTCCTTACCAAACAAAAGTCACATCCTCTTTTCCTTCACCCCATAGGAAAGAAAGGGACCAGCCACAGTTGCTGGCTTGCTCTCAACTGAAGGAAGCAGCACAGGACACCTGCCCTGGCCAGGAGAGACCTAATGGGGCTTTACTGATGGAGTCTCCTGCTTGCAGCAGCTACGGCCTCCAGGGTCTTTCTAGCGAGGTCTCTGCCATTTGCTGTTCTGGAGGGGAGGGAGAGAAAAGCCAAAGGACTCTTTGGCCAACTGAGCTCCTCTGAGACAGGCCAGAGGATTTGGTCCCTGGATGTGCCTGTCCCTCTCCAATGGCTTTTGGGCAAGCTGAGCCCACAGCTTCTGCACCCCATCCCCTGAAGCCGCGGGTGGGATGCAGGCACCAAGTCCCTGCACTGGTCACACCCCAAGCATGGCTCTCCAGCACCCCACGCCCCGCAGGGCAGGAGATGCGCTACAGGGGGGCCCTTCCAGCCCCCCCAGCCATGTCTCCCTCCCTGCTGGCAGCATCCCCGGAGGGTGGCATCCACCAGGGCAGCGCCGAAGCAGCCCCAGCACCATCTCAGTCCTCCCCGCCAGATGCCGCTGGGCTCCGGGTGAGTGAAAGTCCCGACCAAAACCGGTCACTGCCTGCCGGTTCCACGCCTGCCGCGATTTCACTTCCTTTTCCAGCCGGCGTGCCCAGCCGCTCGCTCCCTTGCCCCTCACACCGGTGCCTGCCTGCCAGGGAGCACCCTCACTGTGTGGCAGGGATGGCCGTGCCAAGCCCGGGGGGCTGCGGGCTCCTCTGAGGAGCTGTGAGAGCCCGGCCGTCATTCCTGCATCTGTGACTCAGTTATTCCCCCTGTTCTTAGTCAAAGTAAAAATCCCCGAGTGAGCAGGGACACGCCAATCACTTCCCTCTCTTGGCGCGGCCCCAAGCTCCAAAGCCATGAGCAGCACGGCTTCAGCTCGGCACCCTCCACCTCCATGCTTGCGCTGAACAGGCTGTGCTCACCCCCGCGCAGGTAACTGCCGGGGGAGGACATCTCTCCATATCCCACCTCACCCGGCTCCCTGGATGGGTGATCATCTTGGATGCCCTGGGCAAGGAGCAGGGCTGTGGTGCAAGCCTGGGAACAGGAGGGGCATAAGTCCAGCAGCAGGGTGCACCAGGAGCATCTCCAGGGGGTCAGAAAGCCACAGCAGGGAGGGGTGAGGGGTCAGGAGAAAAGCTCAGACTCCAGGCCACATTTGAGCTCCACAGTGGAGAGCCCCACGGAGGAGAAGGCACCTAGACTGCTCACTGTACCTGGCAGGCAGCTCGCAGAAGCATAAGGGTAGGGACTAGGGAGCAGACAACATCTTGCCTTCTGGGCTGGTGCTGTGCACGGATGCAGAGGACCCCCACAAAAGAGCCAGTGCTCTGTCAGGACACCTGCCCCTGCAACACCTCACCACTCCAAAGGCTTTGCTGTTCCTCTTGCCCTGGGGCATTTCTACCTGCTGATCCCCTTTTCCCAAAGGGGGACACTGCCCCATCATCCCCCTCTCATCCTCTCTCCTGAAATCCACCCCACTCCCCAGGCTTCCCTCAGGTCAGTCGTCTCTTGGCGACCCCCAGCCCCCATTCCCGTGGGTCCCACCGTAGCACTGTCACCCTGCCCCTCTCCATCCCCTCTCTGCTTGGCTTAATGCAGGGGGGAGCCAGGGGGAAATGGGTCCTAGCATCTGCTGTACCACGCTTACAGATTAACTCTGTGACCCCTCCAGTCAAATATATGCACCAGGGAAAGCCCAAACCAAGGTACACATTGCTTTTGACCCAGAGGGCGAGGCTTACAATAGAGCTCAGGAGCTGATGGCTCCCGTTTTGGTACCTGGAGTGAAAACCTGAAGCTGCGAATGCTCGGTGGCGAGCCCAGGGACGGCAGCTGTGATGTCCTCCTGCAAGTAACGTGCTCCCGGGTCCTGTTGCGTGGAAGGATGTTGCAGCCTCATCGTCGTGACTGATCTTACCCTATTCCCTCCCATTTTCTAAGCCCACTTTTTATCCCCTTCTTCAGCTCTTTCACACTCCCTTCCCAACCCGTCTGCTTCCTTCTGGTCCAAGAAAACAATGTTTGAATTCACACACGATAACGCTTACTCATGGAGAAAATCCCCGCTGACTTCCCCAGCAGCACTCGCACGTGTACCTGCTCACCAGCATGGCCCAGGCTGCCCAGTCGGCTCCGGGCATCAGCCGTCCCCCTCTTCTTCTCCCCCATCTTTGCCTCTCCTGCCCTTCGTAACGGCTGTTCACCATTTTTGGAGCAGCAGAAGTTAAAGCTCGGTGAGTAGTTTGAACTGTTTGCATCTAAGAGTTGAATACGCTTGATAATAGCACAAATGCATAATTAAAGAGCAGAAAAAATGACTCACTGGATAAGGAAATGCGCTTTTCTTATCTCCTCTGCAGAGAAACGAAAGCCCCAGGAGCCTGGGACTCCGGCTAACTAAGTGCTTTTATTAAACAAATAAACCAGCAAAGATATCAAAGGAGCTATTTAAAAATTATATCTTAATCCTGGAGTCAGAGAGCTTGATTTCCAGTGCTGTTTGCTCCAACCGTGCACTGGGAAGACTGGCTTCAGCCGAGGTCAGCTGCTGGGATCCCTGCGGAGAGCCCAGCAAGGGACAAGGCAGCGCCGGTGGTCCCAGAGGTGGGGAGGGACAGCGTCGTCCTGCGAGTGGTTGTGTACACATGAGCGACTGGACTCGTGTGAGTGGTTCCTCTGGTGTCAGGGGTGGGTGATGTGACTCATGCACGGGCTTGCAGAACCACCCGTAGCAGAAAATATCCACCGAAAGTTCACCTTGTGCTCGTGTGCACCGGAAACCCAAAGGCTTGTCGATCAGAGAAGCCGCGAGGTGTTTATCAAGCAGACCCAGTCACGTTGGGACAAATGTCTGACAGGATGCACCCAACGCCCCAGGAACACCTCAGCACAGCCCGACGTCTGCCCCGCATCCAGATGGTGCCACTGGAAGGCTTTGGCTGGAGCCAACCGCCAAAGTATGTTTGGCACCTGACGGCTGCATCCCTTCCCAGTGCCTCTGCCCCAGCGGGTGGGAAGCACTCCCTCCTGAAAGGTCCCACTATGGCTCTTGGGAGCTGGTTTCTCAGGGCTCCAACACAGACCTTCTCCTTGTGATCCACTAGGGTGCCCCAGCACGGCCCAGCCCCAGCTCTGCTCTGCCTTTTCAAAGCCAGCCAGACTTAGGGGCAAAACCTGGGAAGATTTTAGGAATAAGGTGGGAAAACAAAGGCTTCAAGAGATTCACCAAGACCCTAAATCCAGACCCCTCCACGAGCACTCTGCTTCTCACCAAGGATTTTTATGGCACTACTCAGCCACCTGTACAGGGAGTTTGGTGTGGGGCAGTGCCCCGGTGGCACCGGCTCTGCTGAACATCTTTTGTCTCTTCCCCTTCTTGTTTAAAAGACCCTGAGCTGTGCTTGTCCACGAAGTTAAGGAAAAATGAGCAAGTGTCCTTGGCTCCCTCTGCAAGGGGACCTGGACTCCTGCAGGGGTGATACTGAGCACCCATATTAGGCGTTTATAGTGGTGTGGCCTTGGAAGACCCCTCCAGGGCTGCAGAGGGAAGGTGGTGGGTTAGGACTGCCTGGGCTCAAGCTCCCTCTGCCCATTCCCCGTCCCTGCTCCAGAGAGCCCAAGAGGGACGCGGCACCACTGAGGACATGGGGGAACACCCCCTCCCCAATCCCGCCCTGGGGGACCTGAGCCTTTGACCTCTCTTGCCAGGAGCAGGGTGTGATGGGAGAGCGAGGGGTGTTTCCAGCTGGTGTGCCGGCTGCTCTTGCCGCTCTGCAGAGTGTGGTGGGACTCTCTTAGCGAGGCTTGCATCCCCAGATGCTGCCTGGGCTCTCACAAGCCCCTCCATGTCATGAGCGACACCATTATCTGAGTCTGGCTCCTCTGCCTGGACCTCCCCGCAAGCAAATCCTGCTGCCCACTCTGCCTGCAGCAGGGCTGGTGCCCCCATCCCCACCCTAAGGATGGGTGGGAGCTCACGCTGACCCCCTTGGGTGGGTGAGTGGAGGCCAAGAGCCCCCTGAGCTTCCCTGCGGCTGGTTAGGGACCATTCACGTGCCGTGGCAGGGCCAGGCAGCACCTCCAGCACCAAAACAGAAACAAATGGCTGAGGGTGATGCACCTCCACACTACAGACCTCCAAGCAGGTGGGGTCAGCTGGTTCAGGCATGTGTACGCCGGGGCAGAAACCTCCCCGGGACACCAGGCTGAACGCAGAAACCTCCCCCGGTACTTGCCACGAGGAGCCCCACTGCTGCGCTCTCAGGGCACAGAGTTCTCCAGCAGACGACTCCAGAGCCAAAAAATCAAAGCCTGCTGAAGGCGAGGGGCTGCCTCCCTTTGAACCCCCACCCTTTGCAGCTTGCTCCAGCAGCAAGGGACAGGAAACCAGGTGGGGGCAGCCTGGAAGTCAAAACTAAACTAAGCAGCCCCGACTACATTTTGCATAGCGCTTCGTTACAATGAACTGCTCACAGGAGAGCTGCGGCTCCAGCTCTCGCGCAGGAATGGTTTGGTGAATACATTTGAATAAGAAGGCAGCCTGAGAAAATAGGAAGGTGCTTGTGAGCTATTCCAACACAGAAGAAAGGATGCTTGTCCTGACTGCACTCATTTGTTGCAATTTACTCTGCTGCCTGCCATCCAACCACACTTCTTCCCCGTACACAAATAATGCCCCACCGACCCCCACGACTTCAGCCCAGCCCCGGCATGGCTGCTCAGCTGTCACGCTCCTCAGCACTGGCCACCAGAGCCATCCTAACAGAAATGCTCAAAACCAGCAGCGTGCCTGGATAACTTAAAGCACAGCTCAAATGGGGAACAGAACACACCAAAACACCCCCAAAAAATCCTGTGGCACCTGTAGATCGCCACTGCCTAAGCAGGAGTAAGGGTACAGAAGGCTGTATGGTTTCCAGTACTAACCACTGCTCCAGAAACAGGTGTCTCAGCTGGCTTTTGTGACTCCCACATCCCACCACCCCAGGTCCAGGCAGTGGTAGTAGGTGCAAGGCCACCCTCCCTCACCCCCACCGCTGGGAAGCTCCGACTTTTCTGTTTGTCACCGCTGGATGACACCCCGTGAGCAGCTGAGTCGAGGGAATACAGAGATTTTGACTGTAGGCTGCTTGGCCAGTCAGATGCCAAACTCAAGCTGGTTTCAGCCCCAGAGCACTGAGAGGGACTGCAGTGCTGCAGGAGGAATGAGTGGCACGTGTTTGGACATGAGTGCAGCCCCAAACTGGGATGAGAAGCAAGGAAGCACATTTCCACTGAGCCGAAGCGGGCCTCGCGGCCGGCCGGCTGCCTCCGGCAGTGAGCTTGTCACCGCCACACTATCGGCTGTGAGGCTCCGGCTGACAGCTTCCCCTCTCCTCCCTCTCCAGCCAAAGCACCTCTGTGCCAACAGCTTTTCATTAGTCTGCGGTGGTATTGCCACGCTTGCCAGTACCTCCATACCATTCTCCGGCTTCTCACAGACCTTCAGGTAGCGGTCTGGTGTAAAAAGGCTGGCTTAAATGCAGATTAACACGACAGATTTCAATGGCCTCCTTAAGGACGTGATGTAGGAGAGAGCTGACAGGATTTGGCCCACGCCCCTCGTCTCCTGGCTGGCATCTGGGCGCGATCTTAGCCATCCTGCCAAAGCCTGGAGAAGCAACAGGGGAGCGATGCATCAGGTGGGGAAGAAGAAGGGAAGGGTGACAGGCTGCTGCAGATGCAGAGCTGGGGAGGTGGAGAGGGACTGTCAGCAGCCCTGTGCCACGCTCATCCCCAGCCCCCAAGGGACCTGTGGGCAAAGTCCATCGATTCCCTTTCAAAGGGAGGGTCCCCCCCACAGCTCACAGGGGCTCCCCCTGTAACAGCCCCACTGAGTTCTGAGCCTTCAGGGCCTTAAAGGCTGGAAGAAGGATGAGTTGCACCAACACAGGCTGACACAGGACAGCAGATGCTGGGGAGGGTGAGCAGTACTGCCGAGGCAGACGGACATAATCACCCCCTCCAAGATCCCCTTCCCCATTTCCCATCTCATTGAGAGCACCCACAGGGGACGTCCTGCCCTCTGCCACAGTCCACCGGGAAGGCTGCTCATCCGCCCCCGGGAAACGTTTCCCGGTCACCACAGCTCCGTCTCACACTTGCCTTCCCCCTCCACGCTGCACCCACCGCACCATGGAGGGCTGGACCACTGGAGGATGCAGGCAGGCTTCCAAGGGACCATGCAGCAACGTAGTATCTCCCATCACCCAACCTAAAAATGTACATTAGAGGCTGAGGGCAGATATAGCTTTATACCCCCTAATAATCTTGTCTCTAAGCTAGATAACTAGGACTGTAAATCCCTGGTGATAATCACAGACACCATGCCTGCAAGCTCTCCCCCAGACCATTCATTTAGCTTGATGATGCTTTAAAGAGACATCTAATGAGGATAATCTGATTCAAATCCCCTCTGCTTTTGGGCAGCAGAGCAATTCAGTCCCCCTCAAACTCCTCCTTCCTCCATGACTGTCTTTATTTCCCCTTCTCATATGAATCACTCTGGTGTTTCCTTTGCTTTTTGCATTACTATTTTGATTCTTTGATATGACCACTGCAATCAAGATGCACTCCCTTTAGAACCTAATTAGCATGAAATCAGACTCGCTTTTTACTCATAGTCTCATAGTAATAGGATGCTGGCCTATGCTTCATCTCTCACTTCGGGTGCAAGGAACATTGCAGCCTGCTTAAAAAATTCCCTGTTTACCTGATTC
Organism: Stercorarius parasiticus; assembly: GCA_013396915.1. Lineage (NCBI taxonomy): Eukaryota > Metazoa > Chordata > Aves > Charadriiformes > Stercorariidae > Stercorarius > Stercorarius parasiticus. The sequence goes on from VWZL01004105.1 coordinate 8,094, forward strand.
AATCAGAACCACTTATGGGAGATCCGCACACACTTTAAGCTTGGCAAGAGAGTCAAGCTTTGGGGAGGGGGGGGGGGAAGGTCTCAATCACACTCAGCTTTCAGCGCAGAGCAGATGGCGAACATACCGACTATATAATTTATAGGACACCATCACTACGTATTAGTCCCATGCAGTGGCTGCGCTCAGCCAAACCACGGCTCATACACATGCAGAGGGGACTCGTGCAGGTGATGCTCCACGTGCAACCTGGGCAAGAGGGAAGAGCCAGGTTCTGGAGAAAGCACACGCTTCACGTTTTATCTCCTTCGTAGCTCAGAGCAGAGGATGCAGTGCAGCAGCCCTCACCCCAGAGGGGTTTTCTCTTCCCCGCAGGCCGGGCAAATATTTCCCAGCCCTCAAACTTGTGTTAGAACTAGGTCAGTATTATGCAACATCTGCACGCAAGCAGCTCCCCTTCTCTTCACCGGGAGCAGCTCACACGCAGCAGCAGAATGGATGCCAGGGTAGCCCAAGGCCAGGTGTTGGGGTTTGTTTACACTTCTTCAGGGCCACTGTGCCATGCCAGCACAGCCTGGTGTGCAGCTCGTTAGGGGTCACGAAGTGTGAGGGGGATGCGCACCACCACCACAGCTGTATTTCCATGGTGCCCAAGCCTCCCTGCCCTTGGTTTTCACCCAGACGCACACACCTGCGGCTCAGCACAGCCAAGCAGGGATGCTGTGGATGCATGAAGGATCTGTCAGTGAGGAGAACTGTTCACGATGGCCAGGTTGGGTTATAACAGAGGAGCAACAGGATGGAAAAGATCAAAATGGAACACCAGGTAGTAAAAACACTCCCTACAGAGCAAGGTGAAGGCAGCTCCAGCCCCGTCTATAAGTTAGCAGAGCTTTCAGCCCTTCTCTGCATGGCTAAAAAGGAGCCCTGGAGAAAAACGTGCAAGACCAAGCCTTTATAGGTGCCCGGTGTGCAGGCACAGAGTGACACTGCTATCCTAGGGCTTCCCCAACTCCCATGCCTTTGATCCTCTGCTGCTCAGCATAACAGCACGAGGCACTGAGTCACCCCTCAGTCCCACAGGGGAATGAGGATTAATTAGTTGATGCTGGCATATTGCTTTGAAGAGAGGTGCTCCACTGCAGCACGAGCCACAGGTTGTTACGTACCGAGCTGAGTCAAACGCAGCCCTGGCTTCATATCTGTCATGTCTGGAAGAGCAAGAAAAGGAAATGTAGCAGTGGGGGAAAAAAAAAAAAAGAACGTTCACACTGGGGCAATGCCAACACTGCTGTCAAACCTAGGAGAGCAGCCAGCACAGAGGTTCAGGAGAGCTTTGAGCTGACCAGTGCAGACAGCGATGGCACCTCAAGGACTGCAGACCCTCAGTAAATACGCGGGGTGTTTCATCAACCTGAGCACTGCGACTGTATAGCCAGGAGGGCAGGAGCAAGGCAGGCCCAGCAGCAGCACGGCACCATCACCCCATCACTGGAGGGTAGACACACACTGGGACTGGAGAACTTCCATCAGAAGACAGGAAAGGAAAATACTCCAAACTGCCAAAAAATGGGGGAAGCCCCCTCAGTGTGTTTAATGCTAGCTGGGCTTTTTAGATCTTTCCAAGTGCTCACGAGTGTGCCTCTGCCTGTCCCCTGCATGTGGACTGCTCTAGAGCATGGGTGCTTCAGCTGGCCCTGGCACAGCTTGTTGTAGTGCCGAGAGGGTGGCAGGATCCAAAGGGCAAAGCAGCCTCTGTGCACCAAGGCCAGGTTTCCCAAGGAGAGGTGGCTTCTCTCTTTGTTTTTGTCCTCACTCCACCTCAGTGCTCCTTCCCGTGACGTGCAGAGCCCCCGGGGCTCTCGCACCCAGGCCGCAGCTGCACCTGGGCCGGCGGCGGGGAGGCAGCCTGCATGTATGTAAAACACAGGCTTCTCTTTCACACACCGCTGACTTCCCTCGGCAAAGGAGGCAGTGGGGCGGGGGGGACGGTCACGGTGCCTTTCCTGGCTCCTCGCAGAACACCCCACCGCACGGCGAGCTCACAGGGGATGAGGGTTGTCAGCATCGTGGCACGTGTCAGCTCCGGCAGAAGGAGCCCCCAGCAAGGGAAACGTGGCCCAGCACGGGCCCGGAGCCCGCGCTACTCAGCTGCCAAGGAGTCCGAACAAGTCACATCACTCCTGAGTCCCTTGCGCCCATCCTCTCTCACGCACCGGTTCTTCACAGCCAAGACGGCCCCTTCTGCACAGAGCCGACCCGAGGGGACACCATCCTGCCTAGCATTGCCGCGCAGTATTAATATTTAACAGTGAGGAAGAGATCCAGAGACTTTGATTTCTCCCACTGGCCAATTCAAGGATAATTGTACTGAGCAGGGAATTTCAGCGTTTCAAAGGGTGGTTTTGTTCCAGTTCACAACAAAACCCAATCATGTCGCAACGCCTTATGAGAAGGAACGCAGCCCAGTTTCAGGCAGCCTCCCTGCAGCATACTCAGGCACATCAGGAGCACAAAACACGGCCGATCTCAGGAGGTGCCTGGCAGGCAGGTCCCACCAAACCCTCCTCCCCGAGAACTTAGCTAAAAATCAACCTCTACTAATTAGGAAAAAAATGGTTTCTTCTGAATGTTTCCACCTAATTCCAGATTTGTGACCCCAAAACAATGTCAATTCACCCTCATCACACCCCTCCAGTGGAGGCAGCTCCTGCTGTAGAGGCAGAGCAAGCAAGGCACAGTGAATTTTAACACACATGCCCAGGGTCATGCAAGAAATCAGCCACAGAGGCGAAACGAGCCCAGTGTTTCTGGCTCCCAGCTCTGGGCTGTGCCAGCTATTGTTTTCTCTTGCATATAGATCACTTTTCCCCACTAGTGAAGGACAGCTGGTCACTGAATGGAAAGTGGTAGTTGTTCAGCAGCCCACAGCAACACTGCACACCAGCTCAGGGTGGGAAGTGGAGAACACTCAGCACGCAGAGGAGAGACTGCCAGGGGATCTGGGCCAGCTGAATGGAGAAAGAGCAGCTGGAATCCGGCCAAAGAAAAGCCCAGTGCTCCTGCAAAATCAAGACGAGTTAAAAGCCCCACAGAAGAAAGAGCCTCCCTTGCTTTTGACAGCAGAGCAGGTACCTCTACCATGACTCTGCAGGTCAGCTCTAGGCAGCAGAGCAGAGGAGTCCCTTCTTGTCCACCGCTGCTGTTGACAGTGGTCATGATGAGAGCTACCAAGCAGTTCTTAACAGCGTGACCACAGCTGCTGAGCACCACCGCTGACCTAACCCAGCCAAGTCCCTTCAAACTACAGGTTTTGGCAAGCAGAGGCATCCAGTTTTAAACAGTCCCCAAAGCAAATATTAGTGGTGGCCTTGAATCTAAACCTCTACCACCAGTTTCAAGGTTTGGAGTGACAGATAAAATCCCAGGGCTGGATTTATCTCTGATCTTTGTTTGAGGACAGAGAGATCTTTTACTACAGGCACCATATCAGTACCCAGACTTTCTCTCCTGTTACTAAAGACCAAACAGATCACGTCTTATCACACTTAAAAGTTGGTCTGATTTAACAGCTGGTGTGGCAAAGCCAACAAAAAAAAACCCTTCCCTTGGAAAACCTAGGCTAGCAGAGAGCTATAATCCAACAGGTAATGCCAACTAAGCTGATTTGTGATGAAATGTCTCACAGACCACCTCCATGAGCTGCTCGGCTAGCAGGTTGAGGATACAAAAATCTTCTTCAAGTGACTGGACTGAAGGCAAAATCCTGTGGGTCAACCTGCCGTAGCAGAAGAGACCCCCTTACAGCCTCATTCAGTTCCACCCAAAAAAAACTCAACATGACCAAGCCTACGCCAGTGCAACTGGTACAAGGTCTTCCAGACAAATTAAACCGCTTTTACACTAATTTTGCTGACATAGCTGACAAACAAAAACACGTCCACAAACTGAAACAGTCAAACCAGCAGTGCTCATGGGTACTTTTGCCACAGAGAGGGGGATTTCTCTTTGTAAATCTCCACAGGGAGAGGGAACTGAGGCAACAGAGAGAGGAAGAGAAAGTACGTAACTCCAAAATATTTCTGTTAGTTTAGATTTCAGCCAGCTTGGCAAGCTCTTTCACAATGTTTGAACACAACAGAACCTGAGTCACTAGCCTTAATTCAGCTTCAGGCCTTCCACGCCTCTGATCCCAATCCAAGTACTCCTTTCACAAGACCTTTATCAAACATTAGTCCTGGCTACTCCATCCGGATGAAAGATATCCTCAGCTGCCTTGTCTTCTCTGGTAGGGGCAGTGTTATGGTCTGTCTAAACTAATAGCTGACAGTTCCTGGAGGTATTTACATAGTTGAAGCTGTAGTTTTAGATGTGTCCCAACTACTTTTGGTTGTAAAACATGATGGACCTGAGACACAGTGTCATATTCTTAGATACGCTCCACTTCCTCTGCCAGTTCTAGTAAATACTTTTTCCTAAGAGTAAGAAAAATATTTGCCCCAAGGTGAAGCGAGATGCTGCTCTTAAGGAACTAGATTTTATTTTGTACCAGCTGGGATTCGGCCACCTGTAGGAAGTACAAACAGCATTTTTCTTTGAAAGTAGTAGAAGGAAAGAAATACCACATCTGAAACACAGCCGTGGAAAAAACCCTATAGTTGAAGGTGCAGGAATGGACAGTAGCACGTGTGGGTTGCTACAAAGCATTCTGGGTGAACCAAAGAAAGTTTCGTTTTCACCAGTTAAGAAAGCGCAGCGAAATTACTCTTGAGGCCGAAGGGATTCTACCCGAGTCCAATAGTTATTAGAGGCAACTGGAGAGCGACTTAGGAGACGGAAGAGTCTCCTTACCTTACAGCGGTTGCGGAGGACACGAAAGACTGGCTCATTTCATGCCGCAGCCCTTCCTTCCCTCCCCCAAACTGCACCTGCACATCAAGAGCAAATCGAAACCAGTCTATTCTAAACCATGGTCTCATTTATTTTGAGGGACACAAAGCAAGAGCGAGGCTGAGACAGCATAACCAACAGAGAAACTTGTTTCTCAGCATGATTGCCCCTCTCTGGCGGCAAAGTCTTGGCTAGTACCTTCAGGATCACAAAGCTAGCTGAAAGTAGGACAGGCCCATTAAGCTCCCAATCCTTCTTACACAGCCACAAGAGTTTGCACATGTCTTTCTCCTTTGGGTTTTAGCCAGAGTCCAGCCCTTTTGGGCACCATAACACAGCTGAATGGTTTAGCTCCTTTTGTTCCAGCCAACAAACAACCTAGCTTTCCCCCGCCAGTAACAATACAACTGGAGCTAGGATTTGTGTGTCCTCTGAGCAAGGATACAGGCTTTGTGCCTTGCTGAGCTGTCTTTGCAAGGACTGCCAATGCTCGCAGCTGATTAAGCCTGCAGTGCTGCTTTCTGCTTTTTCCTGCTCACAGACAGATGTCAGAAACAAGCTAAGCAAAACAGCACACGCAGCTAGAGCTCTGCACCTAGGAACATTAAAGCAGACTATTAGGGATTAAATAAATTAAACCAGAGGGGAGCTTAACACATTCTCTCTAGGCTTCATTTCTACCTGTCATGCAATTCTGTGTAAGAAATATCCCAGTCCTTCAAGAAACACTGTATTCTGGCAGTATACAGGAAGGATTGTATTTGGAAAGCTTTTGCCACCACCACGTGGCTGAAGCCATGACTACAACCCACCAACTAACTGGAAGTTCAAACTGCCAGCAAGGACCAGTCTCGCTGCCAGGGCAAACTGGGGCAAGTGTTTGTAGGTTTTAGAGCCCATGCCACATACCTAAACAAAGAGCATACAACTAATTATTAAATATTATACATTTTATTAACTTAGAACTCCAAAACACACAATTGACTTGCAGTAAGAATGAGGCATAGAAACCTATTAGTTAAGGGATTATACACAGCATATGCCACCTTGCAAGAAACAACATGTGTTTTCTGTATGCTGCTGTAGTCCAGTCTGCTGTTTCATCTCTGCTCAGCTCCGGAGTGCAGAGCCTCAGCCCTGCAGATGCTGGAGGGATAAGTGCACTCCTGCAGCTCTGTGGAACTGAACTGCCCAATCTGCAGAGGTTTACTGGAGGCCAGCAACGTCACCTAATCTTAGATTTGTCTCTTCGAGAGCACGAGAGAGAGAAAAGCTGTTCTGTGGCTCTTTACTTTGAGAACAAAGATTGATTTCCACTAGCAGATGCATGTTTCTCCTCCTGTGGTCTGCCTGCCATGGCTGTAACGCACTAAGTGCTGCTACACTGTCAGTTACAGCCCTTTCACCTCTTCATTTCCTGACTCAGAGAGGTTTGACCTCTCTGGAGAATTATTTCTTGGTCTGCAAGGACTAACTTGCAGCACAGCAGTCCACAGCTGCCAAATCACAGGCAGAGACTAGAGTTGCTTATTATCCTAGGCTTGGGAGATGGAGTCTTTTTGTTTAAAGATCTAAGAGACAGCTAAAGTGCTAGATTATCTTTTTTAGTCTCTTCCTCCCCAATTAGGTACTGGGCATGGAAATACTGAGCCCTTCACTGGGCAGATGCTCACACAGCTGGATCATTAACTACCAATTGCAGTCTATCTAGAAGCTGCAGGAGAGCCTTCCTTCCCCATTATTCTCTTGGTGGGGAGACAAAACCTGGCAGCGAGGTTTCACATTAGTCCAAGGTGCTATATTTCAATCGAAAGGAAGCAGGAACCTATGCCTCCTCTCTAGTACTTCGGGGACACTGAAACTAAGAAACTCAACCATGACACGCAGCGTTTGGGATAGTGACCTGTTCTCCTGATATCTTCTCAGTAAAACACATGTCTCCTGGCCACTGGCAAAGTGAGTAAAGCTCAAACTTGATCATGTAATGGGATTCAGACATAATAATATATAGGAATCCCCAATTCAAACTCCCCTCCCTCCAGTACCTATACCTTATCAATGGAACAGGAATCAAACTTTTCTTGAGATATTAGCAACTAGGAACAGCTCTGGACGAACGGTCATAACAAGTCAGGCAAAAAAAGCTTCCCAATGTGATTCCAACTACAGCAGCTTGAATGTCTGAAGTGAAAAAAAAAAAAAAAACAAACGATGAATCTGGCTGAATTCTCACAATGAGAAGCTAGTCATCAGCAGAGCTCCTCATCAGTGTGCCAAAGGACAAGGCAGAAACTCCTGGTATGTGACCAGCACAGATCTGTAACATCCGGAGAAGTCGCTGAGCAGTGGCAATTCGTATCCCTTCCAACTGGAAACAAAAATGGAAGAATTATTTAACCAATAGAAAAGAAGAAAAGCAGTGCTTAGCTGCAATAAAAGAAAGAACTGGAACCAGCATTAAGTATGGTTCAGATTTGCTAGCTACAGAAATTCCCAGAGAGGCCCGTTTATTCCCCTAATGTGAGGGAAGGTACAGCACTGTCAGCTGAAAACCCTGAAGGGCTTGCCAAAGGCACAAATATTACCTGCTGGTAGGGAAGCAGTCTCTGAGGGTGGAATGATGAGTACACGGAAAAGTGAAGTGTACTGCCACTGAACGCCAAACTCTCCCTCCAGCTTTTCAGACCAAGCAGGTAATTGGAAAGAGTGGTATATCAGATGGCAAAACAGTCTGTGAAGCAACAAAGCCTGGCTAAGAGGAAGCATAACGTGGGCAAGAGAGTCACATGGCAAATAACAGCTCAGGGGCTCCCGGGAAGAGAAAACACCTCAAGGAACAAGTGTATCAAGACTTTGCATATCAGAGAAGTCTTTGTTAATTTAGACTTGGGTTCCCGAGGCTTTGAAGTAGCACAGGAAGGAGCAAGTAATCGAGAAGACTCATTTCAAGGACAGTCAGACTCCTGTACCTCTACTGTTCTTGTAGAAAGAGTCTGGTCCCTGACACTTATGCAAGACGGTAGCGCATGTACATATATTTGTTGCTAATATAACAATGTTCCCAAGGATCAGGGAGCAGTGGAATTCACAAATTCCTTCAGACACCAAAAAAGCTCCTTACCTCCAGCTCACAGAATAGCACAGGACTGCAGTAGACTTCTCCCAGTTTCCAGATGGCATTCATCTCTACACTGCAGTAATTTACCCTGCCAACTACAGAAAAAGTTTTCCTACATTAGAAGCCCCATAATCAACATTCAGTGAAGAAAAGAACCAGGAAATTCCACATCCACTAAACGATCCAGAGCTAATTTTGAGAGCACCATAGAAGGTAAGGCAACAGTGAGCAGCACAAACAGAGTGGTACAAGATTCGCAATGGAATTAGCACAGAAGTCATTCATAATACTGGCAGCAGGAATAATATTACCACATTACTGAATACTGTAACATTAACATTTTGGATAAGGGATCAGTACACTGTCAGCAGGGGCAGAATCTTCTACTCATTAATAAGAAACCCTTATGGCTCAAGTGGTATCACAGGGTGATATCTCCAAGGACTTCACTCCTATCAGGAGAGCCATAGCACAAGACAATGCCGAGACCCTTTTTCACCCCAGAATTAGGCTACCTGACCCTCAAATTCCAGGGACGCAGCACCTCTGTTCCAACACTGAGCAGTATAGGCTGGCCTCAGAGCTAAACTAGAGAGGGTATGCAGGAAAGCACCCTGTCTGCTTTTGGAGAGGTGGTGGAAGGGAAGGAAGAGAGATTAAAGGCACAACTGAGCCAGACAGCACGCAGCAGGGATACCAGTCTTGTATTAAAACTATACTTAATAGTTTAGTAGCTCATCCATTTAGATTCACTTTGTTACCAGAGTATCATATGCTCCTCACTGCTCATTGATATTATCATTAAGACAGGTCTGCAAGAGCAGATATAACAGACTTCTGCAGTGCCACAAGAAAAAAAAAATATTAAAAAAAAAATCAGTGACACAAATCATATTGAGGGATTAGGGACAGAGAAGAGAGGTCTGACTGGCAAAAACAGAAAGAAGAGAGCAAGTGAGCATGAGAGAAGAGAACCATGTTTTATCTAAGAAAACCATTAAAAAAGGGAGATGAGTTCAGATATAATTTAAACAAGCTTTTGACAAAGCCGCTGGTTTCCTTTGTTTTGTTTCAGGTTAAGTCACTGCCCTGTTTTAAGGAACGTAACAGTGAGTTGTGCTGCTCAGAGAGGAGGAAGAGCGCAGATGCCATACATACCCCCAGTGACAAGAAAGCACACTTTCCCCAGGAAGAAGCTGGCATCCACATGAGCTAGGGAAGCTTCAACATTCTTCAAGCTGTCAGAAAAGCACAGACAATCCAGTTAGACAGGGAGGTAAAACCAGTACAGCATAAGAACAAAGGGAATAACTTTCAGAAGCACAATTAGAAAACCAATGATGTTAACATCTGCTGATCTGTGAGCCAGCAGAGTTATGCTCTATGCTAAAAGCATGGCAGCAGAGACCTCTGCAATACCCACAGCTGTTTAATAATCCATAACATATCCTTTCTACGCAAGACTCAACAGTTAGACTTAGTTTGAACAGTGTCCTCCATGATTTGCGGACACAAAGTATCCGAATTCATTAACATCCAACGAGACTTCAGCACTACTTTGGCTCTTTCAGAAGAACTAGCCCACACATTTCTGCAGCACCATCTGTGCTGTAAGTATGCAGCTGGGCCTGTCATTTTTGGTAAATGAGAGCCCAGGATCATCAGTCACAAGTTAAATAAAGTAATAAAATGCTGACTTTGGTGCCTTAGCAAGTCTTTACTTATGGCCTGGGGACACAAATATCATTTCTACAAAGATGAGCACAAGATGAGATAAAAGGGATCAATCCCTGTAAGACCTTTCTCTTTTGCCTAGAGACATCCATAGTGCTGATCCCACTTGACCAGCAGTATCAGTGAACTGGGGACACAGATGCAGCGACTGGCTGGTTATTAGGTAGCACTACCCAACATGCATCAGCCAACAGCATGTTACAGAACTTAACAGCACCACCATCGTTTCCATCTAATTTTACAGACAGCATCTTTCCAAAGCTCAGTTCAAATCATCCCATGTCTGGATCCAAGAATAAATTCTGCCTTTTCTGCTATGGCAGCTTAGTGAGCAACAAGCATATTATTGGACAGAGCAGTTCAGTCCTAATCCATTGCTGGAGGCCAGAAAACCACTGTATATATTACTGAGCTGTGCCACCACAGCAAGTCTTGGGTTTGAAGTCCACTATTCAGCAATTCTGACACAGTAAAAATGTAGATTTAGCCATCAATCCAAGAAAAAAAACATCAGTTTCCCCTCCTTTTACCTGTATTTGCTCTTGATGTCAATCATGAACACAATCATATCTATCCTGGGCCGAAGGTGATCCCTCTCTGAAGGTAAGGGGAGGGATGTAGTAAGGTGACTGAAAGATAATAAATTTGCCAGTTTAACCAAATAGCTTGGCAAGGCAGTATCCACTTAACCATAACCACATAACCATTGCAGTTCATCATGTAGCAAGTTACCAGGAAGCCTGCTGATTACTAAATACATAGGCACTGAAGAGACACTGTTATTCTTTAAGTGGTATTCTCCTATCTGAAGCCTACTCATAGCTGCTGACAGCCACAATGATACTTGCTAGAAAACATTGTTTATAATGGGAAGCTTCTTAGAGCACAACAAGACTTACAGAAACATTTTCCCTGCACAGATCTGTATGGCAGTCATTTTATTCAATTGTTAAGAAGAGTCCTTTCTAACAAACCGAACCCCAGTGCTTTACTGGTATATTTTGCTGCCAAGTTTCAGTATCACGTTCCAGAGATAACACTCATTTGCTCACACAGGAATGGCTAGCTTTCTCAGGTGTCCATGTTACAGAAAATTGTGTTGTATTTGCAAAACCTTAAACCAGAAATGTATCACTAGTATAGCTTTACAGATGAAGTTATAGCTCAGAAAGAGCTTCTATTATACCATTACCTCCCTTTTTATCCCTTTCACTGTGTCAGGAGTTACTAGGTTAGTTCAGGTGTCCTCCTTCTACACAATACCACCACTGCTGATACAGCTGTTGGAAGAAGAATTACAGGGTGGGGATTTTTGTGACTCTTCCCAGTACCAAAAAAAAAAAAAAAGGGGGGGGGGGGCGGCTTTGGTAGTACATATCTGGACCTTCCACAGGGAAGAATATTATCAGCACTGTATTTTTGGAAGATCACCTGACAGATAGATTGCACAAATAGAAGTCCCAGAATTTCAGTCTCTCTCACAATCCACTTCCTCTCTGGAAGCCAAGAGAGAAACACTGATTTTGCTAGAAGTAATATTCCCCAAGGAGACCAACTAAATCTCAAGGACTTAAGTTTTCCCTAAGCCACAGATCATGGTACGCATTCCCTTCTATTAGTCATATGCAATTTGCAGTTTTGTCTGCCAGTCTCCAAATAAAGGTGTTTTGTTTCCTATAAATAAGGAAGGTATGTTTTAACAAAAACATTATGAAACTAACACAAGATACGAGTAAAGTGGCTTGAAAGACACATTGCGACACAAACAAGCTTATAAATTTAAGGTGAAAGCTGTGGTAAAAGGAAAGTATCAGATCTCATTGTCGGG
>VWZL01004105.1:28606-54327 GCA_013396915.1 Stercorarius parasiticus
GTCCCTCCTTCGGGGGGGAGGCCGGCGGTGGGGTGCCCCGGGGAGACTGGAGGGGGGCTGACGCTGCCGGGGAGGCGATGGGGGAAGCCCCCGGGAGCCCCGGTGGGAAAGGAAGCCGCGGTGCCGGCTGAGTGTCATCCCTGCACACTCCTGCCGGCCGCGGCTGCTGCCGCCATCCCTCCCTCCCTCCCGCCCCGCGCCTGTCGCCTCCCGCCGTCGCCCGGCTCTCCCGGAGCGGGGTCCCTTCTCCCTGGCACTGCCTGGCTGGAAAAAGGAGCCTGATTCATCCCCCCCGGGCTCCGGCAGATGCCGGAGGGAGCAGCCTCATCCCATCGCCCTGCGCCCCTGGAAGGAGGTAGGTGGCATGTTGGGAGGTAGCGGGTGCTTGTCGGGGATGCAATGTATGGGAGCGGGGTCGTGTCCAGGTCCCCAGCCATCAGCAGCTCCTTGCCCCCAGCTGTAAACTGCACGGGGGTGCCCTGTCCGTGGGGGGATCTTCTGTGGTCGTGGCTGGTAGCGCTGCAACCTGGTTTGTGCTCCTGACCATGCACATGGGAGGGTTTGGTGCCCAAAGTTACCTGTGTCCAGGTACTCTGCACGGGCACCACTCTTGCCTTGCTCACCCTCTGACCGCTCACCGCTGCATGTCCATGTCTCCTGCAAACCCCCTTTCCCTGCTCCAGCTCCCCCCTCCCAAGCAGCTTCTGCTCTGTACCTTGCAGCATGTCCCCCCGGGGTACCTGTCACAAGTGTACCCACTGCACTTTGGGGGGCAGCTGGAGGCAGCACACGGGATCCAGGGGTGACATTGAAGGAGAGCAGCTGGAGTGACACATGTAGCATTGGGTTTTAAAAGGGTCAGTCAGCTTACCTCTGTGAGATGATGTCTCAGATAAAAGATGGGGGACTCTTTTGTGTCTTTGAGGGGACACAGATGTCCCACTGCAAACAGGGTGCTGAGATCGACCGGTCCAGCAAGTGTTAAGGCACATTTAATATCTGCAGAGCTGCTCCAGAAAGCTGACATCCTCCCAAATGAAACTCCCTCTTTCAGCATTTGCAGCCAAAATCTGCTCACCCACCTGACAACAGCAAGTGCTTCACTGGGCCAGCCTTGCAGAGGCTGGGGGGGGGTGTGCTCTGACACCTTGCCCAGCACTTGGCTTGGCCACAATGAGGACCATTTGTTGGGGGATCGGTGTGGGGACACAGCACGAGGTGAGGACTGCATAGCAAGTAGACCGAAGAATAGGTTGCTGGCAAGGAGCTGGGAAATGCTGGCTCTGCTAGTCACTGAGGAAGGATAAATGAGGGAGTCTGTAGGACTGCTTTTTATTGTGGTGTTTTTGGATGGCAGCTTCACTCCCAGGTTTGCAAAGCAGATGATTAGGGAAGGAAATGAGGTTGCTGGCTTTCCTCCCGTTGCCTCGGGGGGGGTCCAAACCAGAGTCACCTTCCCAGACTCCCTAACCCTGCCCAATAGTGTTGCCAGATGGGGACTGGTATTGGCTGCTGGGGCACCTCTGGAGAAGGGGTTTGCAGCAGCCTTGGCCCCCCCAGTCTGGCTGTGGCAGTGGCTGGGGGGGTGCAGGGCGTGCGCTGGCCTTCACACAGCAGCAGCAGCGTCATAGCACACAGGGGACACTTTTGCAGAGCACATAACGGAAGCTGCGCTGAGGGGCCTCTGGCCAAACCCACACCTCAGACCTGACTCCTGTTGGGGAGGGGGGTTCGTGCCTAATTCCTTCCTGAGTTCCTCAGGATGAGTTATGTGACGGAAACCCCATGGTGGGATCCCTGCTCTCTACAACATGTCTGTGATGTTTTTGCAGGCTGGGGTAGGGGGGGTTCTTCCCCAGTTACTCGCCTGAGGAAGGCAGAGGCAGCCATGAAGAGGCAGGAGCAGCGCCCAGACTGCCTCTTTGCTCCTGGCCAAATGGTGGCTGATGCTGAGCCGCCTGGTCTCATTGCTCTCAATCAGGTGGAGCAGGGTCATGGCAAAAGGGACGTGTGAATCACTGAGAGAGAGAAAAAGTCCTCCAGGACTTAGCAAGGGTAAGGGCAGCGCCATGGGTAGCAAAACCAAGGGCTGCTGAAAGCCAAAGAGCACAGTAGGAGGAGGCAAAATCCACTGAGGTCTCCCCTGTGGTGCAAGAACAGATAAATATCAACATTCATGCCAGTAAGTGGGAGGAAATCAGGCTTTTTCAATAGTGCTGGCAGTTTCTTGCTTACGTTAGCAAGAATTGTAGCTCATTTCAGATCTAACCCTGTGACAGAAAAGGTGTTATTCAGAGGGCAGAGACGAATCTCATGCTTCCTGCTGCTAATCTCGGGGCGAGCAGGCAGGGATGTGCTTTCCTGCTGCAAGAGGTGTCCAGCAGAGAAATGCTGCTGGGCACATTGAAATCAACTGATGGCTTTGTTTTAAAAAAAATTATAACAAAATATGCCCAGCCTCCGGTGTGGGAAAGGCCAGCAGCCTTACAGGCCAGGAGTGGGAAGCAGGACAGAGACGCTCAGAGCTCTCCCCAGCCTCCCTTTAACCTCCCTGCACAAGGGAGGCTGGGGACAGGTGGTTATTGGCAGAGGGGTGACTCGGGGGATGGTTGCTGATGGCAGCTTTCAGGTGTCTTGAAAAGGAGGAGCTCAACGAGGGCACAGCTCTACTCTAACTGTGTCCCCAACCGAAGTCAAGAGGCATTTCATCACCCCACCGAGGGGCGAGGGTTTTGGAAAGCCCCCCTTCAGGACTGTGTTTTGTGCCTGAGTCTGGCGCTGTCACGCTTTCCCAAGCCCAAGGGCTCCTGGTTTAATCCACCCAGGCCTGTGACAAGTGCCATGTTCACCATGCAAAACCCAGCAGCCCTGGTGCCCAGGAGAGGCCAGAGCTGTGACTTTTTTGGGGGATGCTTCTTGATCCTTTTCTCTACCCCTCCATCGCCCACACCCTGGCGGGTGTTTTGGTAAGAGCGGGCAGCTGTGGGTCAGACAAGTTGGGTTCCACTGTGGGTTGCAATGTGGGTTGCTCTCTCCCTCGCAAAGGATGGGGATAAGGGATGGGCACAAACGTGGTGCCATTACAGCTTTTAAATGGCCCTGAGTGAGGGTGTATGCCCTGAGCACAGCATCATCAGGGACATAATAGTGAGGAGGGAGTGGGCCAGGGCACCAGCAGGTTGTGGGGCTGGGACCCCCGCTGTCGACCCCTCCGGAAAGCTTCAGCCTTGACGGCTGGGCAGGGAGATGTTTGCTCCTTCCTCCTCGCTCATTATTTGTGCCGGACCAACAGCGATCATACAGCATGTTGGTTTGTGTTCCCCAGGGCGGCGCTGCTCCGTACTCGGCACTTCACGCCTGGGTGGCGAGGGGCTCCTGAAAAGGCAGATTAGCCGTCCCCGGTAAGTGGCTCCCGCTGCCCAGTGGCTGATGTGGGGGGGATAGATCTGGGCTCCCCTCAGAAACTGCTGCTCAGTGAGGGGGTCCCAGCAATGAGCCGAAGGGTTTGCCCTCTCCTGAAGGCTGAGATGCCTTGGTGTGCAACCAAGTAGGACTTGGGGTGAGATGGGGCTGTGAGGAGGGGTGCAGGGAGGCTGGGCACTGCTGATGAGGCAGATTTCTCATGATGAAGCCCAGTGGAGGTGATTTTTGGGTGCTCCCACTGCACAAATTTCTCCCTCTTTTTCTGGCAGCCATGCCCCACTTCTTGGATTGGTTTGTTCCAGTGTATCTGATGATCTCCATTCTCATCCTGGTGGGCTTTGGAGCTTGCATTTACTACTTTGAGCCAGGACTCCAGGAAGCCCATAAGTGGCGAACGCAGAGGCCGATCATGGAACGAGATCTTCGGAAGACACTGATGATTCGGGACAACCTGGCCTTTGGGGTGCCTGAGGTCTGATATGCTGCCTGTTGAGTCCAGATGATCCTCTCCTGGGTGGGCAGCAGTCTACAAGCCTTGGTAGGGATGACAGTCCTGCCCCGCGCCAGCAGGACTGATCATCACTTTGCTCTTTGCTGATCTGGGTCTCATACTCACCACTCACCTTTCTGCCCCTTTGCTTCTTAGGCAAGGTTTGTGTGGCATTGTAGACTAGGGCTTCCCACGTGCTCACAGCCCTTTGCCCAGCCAAGGACTTCTGCTTCTCTCCATGGCTGAGACTGATGAGTCAGTCAAATTAAAGGTCCCTTGTTAATCGCCTGAGTTTGAACTGACTGGCACCTTGACATGACCATCAGTAAGAAAGGTCTCTGCAGGGGTACCAGGCTTGCGAAGAGATACAGAGCTTTTTTACTCCTAGTCATTGAGTTAAATCTAACCCAGTCTGTTTAAGTCTGGGAGGTATTTTTGGGGAAATAAATGGGATTTCAACCCAGATTGTTGCTTCACCTGAGCTCTTCGCAGCACCCGCCATTGGTGCTGGGATGGTAAGCTTACTGAAGCTCTCTGCAGAGGGACCAAGGTCTCATCAAGCCACAGAGACTGAATGCCTTTATCCCTGCTAAAGGCACACTGCTACTCTGTGTCTGTTTGGGAGATGGAGAACATCCATCCATCTGTCCATCCATTACAGATGCACTACATTAAAATTAAAGATCTTTAGTAGAGAGATTTGTCCAAGTCCTGTGTCACGCTGAGAATATTCTGCAGCTCTCCATGAAGGGGTGCTGCCAGACTTATCACAAGCCTCTCCCGATCTGCCTGACCTTCTGCTCCTCTGCCACAGAGTGAGACGGGATAGACCGGGAGGTAGCTTGCATTTGTTCAGTCTCCTGCACTCTGGAGTCCTATGGCATGGATGGAGTCTTCTTTAACTCCCATCCCAATGAAAGCTCTGAAGCATTCCTCAACCTCCCTTCCCTGCATGTCTCTGAGAAGGGACACTGAGCCTGTTGGTGAAATGGGCTTGTTGCACCACCTCTGTTTTCTGGACCCAAGCCATATAATGTGGGTCTGGCACAAAATCTCATGTTTGTAGACTATCTGCAGTTTCTGCACTGCCGCGGGGCTGATAGGCTATGTAAGTGCTGTACGAAGGCATGATGCCGGGGCTAAGAGGGACATTCACATCATCTCCCTCCCTGCCAATCCTGTGAAATGCCCAGTGTGTCCAGAGAGGTTTGGCGGAGCTCTGAACCCATGGCAGGATGTTGTGTCAAAACCCTCTCCTCCCCTCTCCTCCCACCCCAACACCCACCCTTTGGCTGCAGTAGGTGCAGAGGTGGTACCTATGAGCACTCTGGGCACAGTGGAGTCCTGCGTGACCCACTCCTGCATGTCCCAGGGGATGTCAGCTGGTGCCACCACCCCATGTGCAAGTGTCTGCACATCCCGTGCTGTCACGTGGGCCTGCCAGTATTGGGGCGACCCACATCCTCAGCGTGCTCCCTGGGTGCCAGCTCTGTGCCATAGTCCCTGATGGCTCCTTTGGGCAGCAGGAGTCCCTCAGGCCAGCTGCCCAAATCTGCCACAGATCCTGGATGGGCTTGTGTCCCTCAGCCTCTCCTGTGAAACTGTCAGGGAGGTTTTCTCCTCCATTCCCAAAGAGAGGAGGAGAGCGAACAGGGCCGATTTAAGTGAGTGATGCTACATTGGTAATTCTCTGGGGATGAAAGTTAATTTTTATCTCTAAAGGTTTTGGCTGAGGAAGGAATGGGTCAGAACATCCTGTGAATATCCTGGGTCTTTCTGGGACATTTAATCCATTCAGATTGCAATTGTATCACCATTATCTTCCATGCCAAAACAAGACACACTGGAGCTTTCTGGATATGTTTCAGACAGATGACAAGTTGTGAGTCCTTCCCCTCAGCCAAAATTCAGAGATCATGATGTGAGAACCCTTACTGGGGAGTCTCACTCAGCAGGAAAATGCAGTGAGTGGGATTACTCCTGTGCCCAAAGATACGCTCACCCTAGTGAGCAAAGGCTCAAAATGCAGGTGCAGCCTGAAACAGGTAAATCCCACAAATTTTTGTGCCTTGGTGACTTGAGAGTGCGAAAGGGAAATGCTGCGGGGCTGGGCTGCACGGTCTGACGTGCCACCCTCAGCTGCACGGCTCACGTCCCCTGCTCTCCGGCACAACACAGCGATATCTCCAAGCACCAGCTTGGAAACCCACTTCCTCACCTCGACTCAGTCGTGGCTGGGACTGCACTTGGAACAGACCCCAGCTGAGCCATGGGGTAGCAATAAAAAGCTCTGTACTGGAGCTGAGGGGCTTGGAGCAGACAGGGACAGTTTAAACTGTCCCTGGGGGAAGGGGAGCCTGGTTGTCGTGGTTTTGCGCAGATTGGTGCAGGCTGCTCTGCCATCACACTTTCTCCAAACCCATTTTCGCCTGCTGAATCAAAAGAGAAGAAGGAAAACCACTAGCCCGGTAAAAACGAAAGGCTGGGTCTGCCACCACCACTCTCGGCCAGCTGGCATCCATGGTGTGATGGGGCTCTCCGCGGATGTCCCCTCTCCCCTCCTCTGTGTCCTCTGTGCTCTGTCCTGCCTCTTTTCACCTCCACTCTGCCCATGGCTCGCCACAGAAACCGAGCAAAAAGAAGACAACAAAGACATCAGGGCTGGACTAGAGAGGAATTAGTTATTCATCTCCTCTGGCTTATGTTTCGCGTTGTTTAGTCCTGATACAATGAGTATTAAGCCAGGTATTTTCCACGGGTATGAAGGACTTTATTGCCAATGGTGTTAAAGCCCTCCCCAGTGCAATAAAAGTGTGTGACAAACCACGTGGCCCATGCTTTATTTTCCTGTTGTTCCCCCCAGGAGCTGCCTCTCTCCAGCTCCGGGCAGGCAGCAAGGACCAGGCTGCAGCGAGGTTTCCTTTACAGCAGGGTAGGTCTTTGTCACCTGGTTCCTGTGCCAGCTGTGCTGCGGGGCTATCTGGGAATAATTAAGACAAAGGCAAACGCTGCCTGAAAATTGAGACTTCTTCTCCCGTGTGCGACCTGTGCAGCCAGAGAGACCTCAGGGGAGAGGGAAACTGTCTCAGATACTGAATTAAACTGCATAAAGCATCAAAGAAGATACTTAGTGCTGGAAATACTGCACAGCGTCAGGTTGGTCTTTTCCACCTTCTCTGTCTCTTTGCCTTTAAAGAAGCAGAGAAGTTACACCACCCCGAGCCCTGCTTTTCCCCAGCACTCCCCATGGCTCGCTGTGGGTCGGGATGGTGGTTCCCCCTCCACCCCTCAGCCCTGGCCACCCGAAGGCAGGCGAGCATTGCCCCTGCTGTGCTGTGGGTGCTATGGGTGCCTGGCTCTCCTTCTCTTTGCTCCTGTTTGCCCACCAAACCATGTGTATTCTGATCCCGCCCCACCAAAACACCTTTCTCCTTTCCTCCTTGGTTATTGCATTGCCCTTCAAAATTTCTTTTACAGTGATGAAGGCGTAGAGCAGCCAGATGACTCCCTGTAATGGATGCCCTCTTGACCCTGAAAATGTCCCAAAGCTGGTAAAATTAAGAAACAATCAGAATAATGAAGAAGCAAAAGAAAATCAGAATAAGGGAAAGAAGCGTCAACCTGGACAAACACCCGACCAGCAAACACTGAACTTCCTCAATGGGGCATAAATTGTTGAACTAGAATCTGCCATTTGAGGGGGGGAAAAAAAAAAAAAGAAGGCAGGAAGGGAAAACATTTGAAAAATTCAGAGATTTTAACTGTGTTTTTAAATCGCTCTCGTTGTTCTCAGGAGTAGGCGGCGCAGGCTCCTCCACCTCCCGCCATGGGAGTGGGGCGGGGGGCCATGGCTGTGGGGCTGCCCATGGTTGTGGGGCTGCCGGTGGCGTGGGGCTGCCCGTGGTTGTGGGGCTGCCGGTGGCGTGGGGCTGCCGGCAGCAGGAGCCAGGAAGGCACTGGGGCAGGGGCCAGGACTGGCTGCGGCGCCAGGCGTGGGAGGGTGCCGGGCAGGCCACAAGCATCCCATTGTCCTGGCCGGAGGCGGGTTGGCCCCCCCGGGCAGGGCTGCCGGTGGGGGCTCAGGCCTCTGGACGACGGCGGCTGCGCCCCAGAACACCGTGGCCCCATCACCGGGGAAGGCTTGAGCCCCCCAGCCCAGCATACCCCGCCCTGCCCTCAGGCCTCAGCCTCCAGCCCACCGCCGCCCACCATGGAGGAGGACGTTGCCCATCACCGCAGCCGCCTGCCCACCCTGGGTGGCTCCATCCGCATTACGGGCCCCCCATCACGGAGAGATGGCCCCCTCGGCATCCCCACCACCCCCAGGAAGCGGAGCTGCTTCTCGGTCACCCTGTGCCGGGCCGGCGGGGGCCCCCCCTGGGACCGCCTGCGGGGACCGGCCCCTGTCACCCCCGTCCCCCCACGCCCCCGGCCTGCAGCGGCCGAGGGGTCCCAGCGACATGGTGGCCCTGGCTGGGCAGAGGCTGCCTCGGCGGCGAAGATGGGGGTACCCTGCTCCCTGCCACGTTCCGGTGGGTCTCTGCTGTCTGGATGGGCTGGGAAGCGGGGAGGGAGGCACCAAGGGGTGCCTCGGCGATGGCGGAACCATGGGGCTCAGCGTGGGGCAGGGCCTTCAGGAGCGATGGGGGGACATGGGGGAGGATGAGGGCTTCCTACCTCGGGAGCGATTTCCCCTTGGCCCACACCGGGAATGCAGGTGGGTGAAGGCAGGCGGGAGGTGAGCCCGTGGGGCGGTGAGCCCGGCACCTGGCGGGGAAATGGGTGGCTGCGGGCGCCATGTCAGGAGCTGCTGTGGGCTCTGGGAGGCCTGTCTGTCTGTCTGTCTGTCTGTCCATCCGTCTGTCCAGAGGTCCTGTTGGACCACTCAGCCTAGCCTGGGTAACTTTTCAGTGCCGACAGTGATTTCTGGTACCCTCCGACCATTACCGACACTGGGTGCAGTTTCCTTTTTGCCCTGGGGCACTGCAGAAAGAGGCACCCAAAACCCAGTCCAGTCTGCCAGGTGTCCTGCAGGCTGAACCCCACCCAGGGGGCTGCCATGCGGTGGAGGGACACATGGGGACATCCCTGAAAGGATGCTCTCATCATCCCACTGAGCAGAGGGTCAGAGCAGTCCCAGGTGTTCGTGCCCCAGCACGGCGTGGCGGCACCATGGTGTGTGATGGGGCCAGGGCTCTCAACCGTAGGAGAAGAAACCACAGAGGGAGGAAGGAGCATCCCCCTCCAAAAGCACTGGCAGCCAGGGGCATCCGCACGGCTCTCCACACATGGGCATATCCACCGGACACATGCAGGTGGGCACCACCAGGCATGGACGCCTGCCAGGGCAGGCAGGAATGTGATCTGTGCACCCCGACATGGCCCGCGGATGGGACCCCTCCCTGATCCCCACATGCGTGTACACACGTGTACGTGCAGCCACATGCACACATGTATGTACACACACAGAGAGCAGGGACGGCGCTCACTCTGCCTCTGCACTGTGGGCTGACAGCCAGGAATCGCGGTGCCGGAGGAGAAAAGGTTTCTCACGCCTCCGCACACGGAGCTGAAGGGCAAATCACTTTTGATGAGCCAAAACATTCCCCATTTCCTCCCGCCAGGAAAGCAGAAGGAGGCCTTGCAAATCCCCTGAACCCAGTAAATACCTAAGGGGAGAAAGCGCCCTTTCTCAGCCCCGCTAGAGTGAAGACATAAAGAGTTAAATATCCCCCTTCCTAAACAAGCAGAGATGCTGAAACCGCTGGGGAATTGGGAGGGAAAGAGGCAAGAAAAGGCCTGTGTGATGTGCAAGGGGGGGCCCCTCTGGGACATGGGGTGTACATCAGCGGCGGCCCCCCCATCCCCACAGCCATGCCCACCCAGGCGGGAAGGCTGGCGGCGGCCTGGGATGGAGCCGGGGGAGGGTGCGCGGGGGGAGATTTTGCGGCGATGTTTAATATTCAGGTCACATGACGATGGCAGCAGGAGCAGCACCAGCATCCCCGCTCCGCTGAAATAGCCACTGGAGAAGGAGGGGAAGGAGAGGGGGGAAGAAGAGGACACAGGGAAGAAAGAGAGGTAAAAGCGGAGCCTTGTAGCCCACTGCACCGCGTCAGCATCAGGCTAGAAAAGTGGGGGGAAACCCACCCCCTTGGGAGAGGATTCGGAGACAAAGGAAGCTTCATGTTCAAAGGTAGGATGCTCTGGGCTTGGCAGAGTTGGGCGATGCTGGAGGGACACCGCTGGGGCTTTTCGTGCAGGGACCCTCTGCCGTGCCCCCATGCTGCTCAGCTCTGGCCACGGGGGGGAGGAATAACCCTGAAGGGCAGCGGAGGAAATCCATCCTGGCTTTGTCTTTCCTCTTTTTTTTTTTTCCTTTTGGTGGCAGCAGTCTGGCATGAAGGAGAATGAGCAGGGCTGGTTGTGGTGTTGATGGGGAGTAGCAGGCGCCAGGGGCTGCTCTGAAAGAAAGAGATAATCCCAGCTGGTCCAGGGCTGGGGAAAACCCACAAGCTGCTCAGCTACTGGCTTGTCCCTTGCCAGCGACAGGCAGTAGCTGCCGGGGCAGTGGGGACATCCTGTGCTGCTCCCTGGGCATCTGCGCAGGAGCCGGCGGGTGGGCGGGCAGGGGACAGGCAGCTGGGGTGACATGGGTCCAGGGGTGCTCAGCATCCTCTTGCCTTGTGACACAGCTGTGCCACCCAGGCCACGAGCTGGGGTATGGGGTAAGGACTGCACGGACGGGGAGCAGCACCGAGGGTACGTCCGGGGCCGAGGCAAGTATCTAACCCTGCAGTGGCTGGACTGGGGAAATCATGCTCAGCCCCTTCACCTCCAGCTTCTGCATCTCCAGAGAAGCTTCGGCACACGCTGCCCTAGTTTTCACTGCAGCCCCGGCAGAGCCGGGCTCCTGCCCAAGCCCTCTGCAGAATGCTGAAGGGGAGGAAGGCTGCTGACACCGGGAAGGCTGCGGCAGCCCAAAGGGCTGGGATGAGTTTCCTTGCCTCACTCGAAATGCCCGGTGGTCCTCAGGCCAGGCAAAAAGATCTGGTAAGGAGAATGGCTCTGTTCTGCACCTGAGGTCAAGCGATGCATCCGGCATGGCTTGGCCTTTGCCCTGCACAGCTGGGAGAAATGCCCTGGGGTCATCATGGAAATGGAGGGGAAAGGGATTTTTCCAGTGGAGGGATGCTCAGTCCAGCACCTCCATGGATCTGAAACAAGGACCAGATCCTAATGCCTGGAAACCCCAGGAGGCTGTGCTACCAAAACAGCCGCCTGCTTTCCTTCCTAGGGACCGGGTGTCACCCACCAAGGACCCACTCCTGCCAGCTGCCTTCAGAGTCCAATCCCATCCCTCCTCCCTGTCCTGTGCCTGCGGGGAGTGGGACCATGGATCCGGGGCCGTGCGGGTGGAAGGGGATTGATAGGGTGAGACGTGTGTGTGGATTGCTGCCTCCAGCCATAGTGGGACGGCCTTATGCCACATGGGAGGAGAGCTGCAGCAAGGCTGTCCATGTGTTACGTGGGGGTTAAATAGCCTTTCCTTGCTGGAAGCTGGGTTGTGGTAAGCCACTGTTTGCAGCCCTCCCTCCCTCTTGCCACTCAGACAAAGGACGGGAAGGCAGGGGGAGGGGATGCAACTGTATCTGGGTTATCGGGACAGACTAGATGTTAATCCCCACTACCTGAGCCCCTAAGGGACCTGCAGGGCCACCTCTGTCCCCAGCTGCCTGGTGCAAACATCAGAGGCAGGCAGACATGAAGGGTGTGCTGCAGCAGTGGTGTCTGCTGCTGGACACGTACGTCGGCCTTCCAGGGAGAGGTTTTGGGGTGGATTGGCGGGTCTCAGGAGCAGGAGCTAGCTGGGACTGCTGGGACCTCTCCGGGCACCCGTTGCCCTTCTGGCCCTGCCTGCCCCAGCCCCAGATGCTGCACTGGAGCTGAGTGGAGCATCTCCTGTGAGCCAGAGATTATGCCCTAGCAGCCCAGCTTGGGCCACTTCCCATTGGGAACCCGACAGCAGAGATGTCACCAGCAACCGCCCTCTTAAATGAGCTTCACTTAGCACACAGAACAAAGCAGCAGGGAAAAGGGTGGCAATGCAAACAGCAGATGTAAGTGGTTAACCTTGGCTAACCCTCTATTCATTATCTGCTGTACTGGCCGTAGTGCCCCATCATGTATTCATTACAGGCCACAGCTGGAGGGGCTACAGGATGTGCCTACGATGCACAATGCTACCCCTTGACCAGTCAGTCAGAGTGCTAATTAGGCTTCCTAGCAGCGTTAGCATTACCGCATGTAAAACAGAGCCATTACCAGGAGATCAGGTAGGTACGTTTCACATCTCAAGGTGCCTCCCATAGCTCTGGCCCCGGTTTTGCACGCCCTGACCTCCCCATCAGGCTGCTGCTCAGTTGGCTCCTTGGATTCCTCCATGGGAGTCAAGAGGTGGAAAATCCTGTGCAGAAAGCTGAGCCCTCAGATACCTCTTTGCAAAATGAGGGCTTCCCTTCCTGAGGCTGTGTGGGAAGGCACCCCACACAGACAGGAAGGCAAGTGACCAAGAGGACAAAGGGAGGTTGTCTACCCCAAGACTTTGAATGTCCAAAATCAAAATACACAGGGCGACAATGCTGATTTAAAATCAAAAAAATATTTAAGGAGACTTCTGGAGATCTTTTGTCCTGGTCTTAGGGCTTTTTATAGATGCTCAGGAACCTGACTCTGAAATATCTGCTCCAGCCACTGCAAGGTCCTGGCTCCAGCAGCAAAGCCTGCAAAGGGATGGTCACATATTGTTATGTCCACAGCAGAGTTATCAACAACTGCCAGGTCTGGGCAAAGTGTGCCTCAGTGAGATTGAGGGATGAGTTATGAACCTCTTAGTGAGCCCTGAGGTTGGCTGTCAGCAACTTTCCTCTTTCCTCCTCCCTGTGTAAGAACAAGGAGTTGGAGGAATAAAGGACAGGGCAACAGACTCCCTGAGGACAAGATACTACCTGGGCAGCAAAGAGGTCACAGCCCGCATGGCGCAGGTCCTGCACCCATCCCATGCAACTGCTCAGCTGGGCTTTCTTCCCATCTCAACATGTTCCCTGTCCACCTCCAGAGTTTATTTGCCCCATTACTGTGGTAGCCAAGTGCCTCACTGGGGCCACAGCCCCCTGCCCCACATCCCCTCATCATTCCCTGTCTCAGTCTCTCTTCTCCATGTCTTTGGGGCAGGTGAGACCCCAGCAGGGCTGTGTGGGGTGCACACTGGAGGATGCTGCAGCAGGATGAGGAGCATGGCACAGCCACACGACTATGGTACAGGTGGCGTGGGGCAGCCCGGGAGACAGTGAGTAAAGGGCAAGGTGCAGGAGAGCGGACTGGCTTGGCCCTCCATGCTGTGCCAGAGAGATGGGCTTTCCTGGCTGGCAGCAGCTTTGAGAAAGCTGGAAAAAGACAACAGGAGCCTCAGGGGATGCTTTGTCAGCAGGAAAGGCACAGACTGGCTGTGATGGGTGTAAGAGCGGATTGCAGCTGAGAAGCGCTGGGCTCGGCAGGCTGCCTCCTCCGGCAGCTGCCTGGCAGCATGAGGTGCTCCGAATTGCCAGCCTGGCTCAAGCCAATAGTCCGTCTTGTGCTCTGGTGCCCCCAGGGTGCTGCTCGCTGCTTCAGGAGAGCATGATAATAGCTCTGAGTGCCCACGCTCGATGGGAAAGAGCAGGAAGGGGGGGGACCATCCTTCAGCAGACCTCTCCCCTACTGGCAAGGTGGAATGGAGGTGGTAAGAGAACCTTCAGATGTTACCAACAGTGCTGTGCATGGGTGGCTGTGCTACCATCCTCTCACATGCAGGGAAGATCCCTTCTCCCAGTGTTAACGTTAAAGTCTTCCCAAGTGGTGTAAAAGGAGCTGGGTCCTAAACTTGTCCTTGAACAAAATCTCGCTGACATCTCCCCAGCCCCAGTCTCTGTCTGGCCTGGCTGAGCTGTCACAGGGACCCCAGACTGGTACTATCAGTGTCCCCAGCCCGGTGACCTCTGAGTCATCTTCCTCTCCAAGAGGCATGTGTCACCCACCAAATGGCAGTCGCCTGCCTGGCCGCTCATGTCCTCCTCTGCAGCCAGCGGGTTCTGCTGAGAGGAGCAAAAAACTCCACCAAAATGATGGAAAGGGATAATTTAGTGTGAGATACTTGAACTGAAGTGGCATCCAAAACAAGTGGAACCCTTACCAAGGGAAAACACATGCTGTCTCTGTCGTGGAAAAATAACCATCTAATGAGACAAAGCATGGGGGAGTCAAGTAATTAGAGTGGGAGAGGCTCTAGTTTGCAGCTGGTTTGTATATGAAAGGTATTTGATTCCCATCCCCTTCATCTTCCTTTCTAGATTCATCCCTCACACCTCCCTTCCCTACCAATTACAGCTTTTCTTCCATGCCCTGTCCTCTCTCAAGCTCCGGTTTCCTCCCAGAGGGTGGGAGCTACTCACTAATGAGACAAGAGATGGAGATAAATGGTCGAGGCCCACCCCAGCAGTGTGTGCCATCACCCAAAAAAGTCAGGGAGGCCAGAAAGCCCACAGGGTTTTCTTTTTGCCCTTTTGTTTTACATGGAAGAAGCGAGGAGGGGGAGGAGAGGAGGGAAATGTGCAGATGATTAGCTCATTGATCACGAGGATTAGTTTCTTGACATGACAAAAGACATCGATCTATGGGCAGGAGGAAAGCATGGAGGTTGTGGCCATAGTTTTCACTTCCACCACTGCCGCCTTCTGACGAACTCGGCCTGCACAGCACTGCCAGTAACCTGCAGCTGCCCCTGGCAAGGGCTGAGCTTGCAAGTCCCCACAGTAAATCCTAAACTCTCTTTCAATGCTAGGATTTGACACATGATAATTTTCGAAAGTCTGTTCCATTGCAAATTTCATGCTAAACTTGGAGGGGCAAAACACTTAATGAGCATCATCTCAGATTCAGGGTGATGTGTTGGAGGGGAGGATAGGTTGTGTAAGGTAAGTATACCTCTGGGCCACAGACTGATCCTGGTGAGAACTGTGAGACAAAAATGAGGAGACACACACAGAGCTTTGGGCAGCCAGTTAGGAGCCCAGCCAGCTTCACTGTGTCTGCTCCTGCTGTTTGGAGGTAGCCATCAATACATTGCATGCTCAATGAATGTCACTTCTCCACCTCCTCATCTGGAGTGATACACAGAAGAGTATGCTGGGAACTCAAGTAGATGTTCCTCCATGAAGAGCCCTACTGCTGAAATCTTGCCATTCAGTCATCTTCAGTAGCCCTTGAAGTGGATGCTCAAAGTTGCCCTCAGCTCCTGTGACAGGTCATCAGGAACATCCTCATTACACCTCAATGATGATTTTTCAATCTTTCTCCCTATGCAGGGCCAGTGGAGAGCAAAAACGAAGCAGCCATGTCTGAGCTGGTCCCAGAGCCGCGACAAAAACCAGTCGTTCCGATGAAACCCATGGGCATTAACGCCAACTTGCTGGGCTACATTGGTATTGACACCATCATTGAGCAGATGCGCAAGAAAACCATGAAGACAGGTTTTGACTTCAACATCATGGTTGTAGGTAGGCAGGGACCAGCTGAGGTACTGGGAACTACAGCCAGGGGCTGTCCCATGAGGCCAGGTGGGAGGTGAGCCCTTCAGGGAGGGCATGAGAAAGCAGACTCTCTGGGAAAGGAGAGACTGCACAAGGCAAGGAGACACCTACAGCCCCTTCCCCTGCCAGCCCAGCTCCGCCCCGTGGGCCTGCTGTCAGAGGTCATGAGCTTCCTCTTTGCAATCCTCAGGTCAAAGCGGACTGGGAAAGTCGACATTGGTGAACACCCTCTTCAAATCCCAGGTGAGCCGCAAATCTTCAGGCTGGAACCGGGAGGAGAAGATCCCCAAGACGGTGGAGATCAAAGCCATCGGGCATGGTAAGAGCCAGGCTGCTGGGGTGGAGGCAATACTGATGCTTCAGCACAGTCTTGCAGAAGACCCCAGTAGTCTATGCAAACAGTTCTTTGGCGTTAGGTAGCTTGTCCATGAGAAGCTAAAAGCCAAGTACCAGTTTTAGATGGCCTCAGACCCGGCCAAGGCTTTTCTTAAACAGCAATGCTACTGATACTACAGCCAAAAGTGGGGTGTAGAAAAAGACTTCTAGATATTTTTTCTGGCAAGACATTAGTCTGCATGTGTGGATTAAGCCTTGCCGTAAGTCATTCCTACCTGCAGATGCTTAATAATCTATACAAATTGCATTGGTGGGTCCCATCCCAAGCCTGGTAGAGTGCATCTCCTCATGGTAAAGCATCAGCACAGCTTCTACGATGGTGCAGAGTAATGAGCATCATCTCAGATTCAGGGTGATGTGTTGGAGGGGAGGATAGGTTGTGTAAGGTAGGTATACGTCTGGGTCACAGACTAAGCACAAATCCACTTTCCTGTAGCAGAGTGGTATGAGGTGGCTTTGGTGCAGAGGTTACCAAAATTTGGAGTCAGAAATGCAAGTCGGGGCCACAACTGTTGAGGCATGACCCAGCCTGGCCTGGTCACTCTTGCTGGACAGTGATGAGGGCAGAGCGCTCTTTTTCCCTTGTAGGGCACAGAGACATGTTTCACGGTGGAGCAGGTCCCCAGAGAGGCGTATGATTGTTTGCAATTTCTTCCCCAGTCATTGAAGAAGGTGGTGTCAAAATGAAGCTGACAGTGATCGACACGCCGGGATTCGGGGACCAGATCAACAACGAGAACTGGTGAGTTTTACATGGTCAAGGTCTTGTGTCTCATAAAGGGCTGAAGTATATGGTATGGTATATGGGGTGACTCTCATCTACTTGGCCTGGAAAGCCTCTGGGATCCTATTGCATTCAGGGGGCCAGTAATGAGGACATGGATTTGTAAACACCATGGGTCTATGTGCATGCTTGGGGGTATGTGCACATTACATAGTGAGTGCCTATTTCTGTGCCCAGTTATAGAAACTCTTAAACATCTCTGCTGATGGTGAGATGCTTGTGATGAATATATTTTATGCCTGAGCCTGCTTTGCTGCTGTCAGAGCTGGGAACACTGTAGGCAGGAACGTGAGGAGATTTGTACCTGTCTATTCATCTCTCTCTCCCACCTTAACAGCTGGGAGCCTATCGAGAAATACATCAATGAGCAATATGAAAAATTTTTGAAAGAGGAAGTGAATATTGCAAGGAAGAAACGAATTCCAGACACACGAGTGCACTGCTGCCTCTACTTCATCTCACCGACTGGCCACTCGTACGTACACACTGTCCCTCGTCCTTCCTCAAGCCCCTGGTGCCTCTGTGCCAGATATACACTCTGCACTGCTCCATCTCAGTATGGACCCAGGGGTCCCGTCTGTGGGGCTGGCCACTGTTTAGTTTAACTTCAGGTGCTAGAGGCCTTGAAAGGGTCTAGGATAACAAGGGCAGGAGAAATGCCACTGTGGTTTTTGGGAGAGGGCATGATAGATGGGAAGAAGGAGATGAAAGCATGGTGTCAGCAAGTGGGGTACGTACAAGGGAGGTTTCACTGATGCCCTGATGCTGGGAGAATTACTGGGATGAAAGGCGAGGAGGGTAAAGTGACCTCTTCCATGTTGTTCCTTCTTGGGCTGCAGCCTGCGGCCTTTGGACCTGGAGTTCATGAAACATCTCAGCAAGGTAGTGAACATCATCCCAGTTATTGCCAAGGCTGACACCATGACCTTGGAGGAGAAGACTGAATTCAAACAAAGAGTGAGTATCTCCTCTCCTGCATGGGATCCTTCCCTGCCCGGGCTTGGGGGAGGGAAAAATGAGTGTTATCCTTCCTGAGTTCGCAGCACAGTCCCCAGGGTATGCACAGAGTCCAACGCTGGGTTGGTGGGTAAGTCCTGAAGATGCAGCTGTTTATGGCTCTGAGGGCATCTGTTAGAGGGGGAAGAAAGGTGCATATCACTGTGACATCTCATGATACATTCTGTCATGGGAGCTGCAGAGCCAGACAAGTAACTGAGGTTGAGGAAGAAAGACTCATCATTGTTGCCACGTGTCCTCACTTTGTTGCGCAATTCCCTAAGGACAGCCCTTCCAGCCCCTGCCTGCTGGAAGGATGTCCCAGGTGTGTTTGCCTGGCCATCTTGCCTGCATTCCCTTCAGGCTTGTGTTGCTTTGTGCTGCAAAATGTCTCTCTGCCTAGGTGCGCAAAGAGCTGGAAGTAAATGGGATCGAGTTTTACCCCCAAAAAGAATTCGATGAGGACTTGGAGGATAAAACAGAGAACGACAAAATCAGGGTAGGAAACATTTTATTACAGGAGGGGAAGGGGGCATGAAGGCTGGTCACATGTAATGACTGTAAAATAGGTATGCGTGACTAGAAGGTTTTAAGTGCTTCATCGTCCCTGAATGAAAGATGCAATAGACATAAGGGATGGTCATTGCTCCTTCTCAGCTTAATTTGTCCCTGTCGTTACTACAGGGTGCTATGAAGGCTGAGTGAGGAAGGACTATGTTTCACCTCCTCTTGATGAATGCTCTGTTTGGCCAACGTTAAGGACCAAAGGGGCCTGGAGTGTGACTGATGTCCAGCCTCTGTCCCAAACAACTGCCCCATCAGCCTCCTTATCTGCTGACCAAACTTGACCTGAAAAGAGCACAATATTATCCTTTGCTGATCTTCTGGTTAGCTAAAGGAGACAAGCTCCTCTCGATAAGGTTCCCATTCCTTAGTAGTCCATGTTTCTAGTCACTTTTTTCTGTGCCTGCTCCAGTTTGATTTGATTATCTAGCACTGGAGCCAGTACCCCATGCTCCCCCATCTCTTTTGAGATCTGAATTGCTAAGCTCGTGGATCACATGTGCTTTTCAAACAATTGCATCACACTGGTGTCCTGCGGTCATCTTGTGACTGACTAGCACATGGGGTCCTTCAACTCCTTCAGTCACTGCTTGTTCATGAGCTACGAAGTCATAGCAGAAATTCTTGATGTTATTCCCTAAATGCTGCTCTTTGTGCCTCAAACTTGCATCTTCCCAGATAATAACCCAGTCTGCCTTTGTACTGACAACACCTCTTGACCTCGTGATGCTAGTGCATTTAATTATCCCACTCATCATTTTTGTGTCTAGGCCATTAATGAATATAGATTGGCCTCCGTGGCAGTCCTCAAGAAACTCCAGGAGTCTTGCATTGCAGCTGACACTTGCTCTTTCAACTCCCCCAGCTGTCACAGCCCCAACAGAACTTATTCCCACAGTCCCCATCTTAATTAATAATTTCCCATCTGAATATACATCACACGTTCTGGAGAAGACTAGATGGGTTTTGCTTCTTCTCCAAACTGTTACTGGTTTTGAGGAGGGCACCACATTTTTTTCTGCACTTCAG
This sequence comes from Stercorarius parasiticus, assembly GCA_013396915.1. NCBI lineage: Eukaryota > Metazoa > Chordata > Aves > Charadriiformes > Stercorariidae > Stercorarius > Stercorarius parasiticus. The sequence goes on from VWZL01004105.1 coordinate 47,916, forward strand.
CATCATTACCCTAGGTTTGGATAGTCTCACACATAAGAAATAAACTGCTCTCTAATCTCCATTCCTGTGGCAATTGCAGTCCCTTCCCACGCCCAGGGACATCTATAAAGCAGAGCAAATCTATGAACATCTGCACAACCTTATGGATAGCAGGGTCTCCTGCACCCTGTGCTCTGGAAATAAATGGTTTCTCCCTGTGCTTAGAGGTATCTGGGCCCCCAACAGCCTCACTTACTGTCCCACTTCCCAGGAAAGCTGCACCCCTTTCCCATTTCAGGCCTTCCTTGGTGCAACCGTTTCTGGGGAGGATTAGTTTGAGTCCTCTCCTCCTTCTGGTGAAGCACTACAAGCTTTGTGAAAAATACTCACTGCAAACTATTCATATGAGCAGCCTTGCACTGACAGACCCTCTCCTGATTATGCCAAGGTACTTCCTCTCTGGTCATCCCCCTCTTCAGAAATGCTGGAGATGGATGGAGAAAAGCTCTGCCCCCCTCTCCAGAGCCCTTGGCACTGCTGCAAGCTACCCACTAAGCTTGGGGGGTGCAAGGACACCTGTAAAGCAAGGGTCCAAAATGCTAGTGACTGGTGGGTGAACAGGACAGCCAGTGAAGTGTTGGCTCCAGAGAACTTCCCTGGGAGAAGGCCTTGTGTTTGGTGAGCTGAGAGCAGGAAAGGTGGACGGGGAACAGTGATGGTGCCGCTCTCTGGAATGGGTTCAATAGGTCTCTCCACATGTCTCTCCCCAGCAGGAAAGTATGCCCTTCGCAGTAGTGGGCAGCGACAAGGAGTACCAAGTGAATGGCAAAAGAGTCCTGGGCAGGAAAACACCTTGGGGAATCATTGAAGGTAAAAACCCCCTTGCTTCTGGGAGCTGAAATACCTCTGCAGACCCCAGTAATAGACAAGGGTCCAGATAACATGTCCCATGGCTACCTTCCCATCCCTTTTGCGATAAACTTTTTGAAACCAAGCAAAAGGCGAATTCTCAAATAGGTCTGGGAGGGTTCTGCCGTGGTCAATGTGGTACCACTACCGCCAACTAGCAGAAGCTGGAGCCACTCCGAACACAATGGTGTGTGAAGCTGAGATCCTGAGACTGCCTTAGTTTCCAAATGAAAGTTCACATGTGACCACTCAGCACCTGGCAGCGTGTCTGCTCAATGCCTGACAGTGTGGTGTTCACACAACTGTCTGTCCTTTCTCAAGTATGCAGGCTCTGCCCACCTGGAACTTGCCCCATGGCAATGACCTTCCCGTGCTCTGTAAGCACAAAGGGATTGTTGAAAAAATCAAATGTAACAATGGCTTGCTTTCTTTTCAGTGGAAAACCTCACTCACTGTGAATTTGCCCTACTTCGAGATTTTGTCATCAGGTAAGGCCATGGTCGTGCATCAATTTGCTCTTGACAAGCAGGGAGTCTTCCTGAGACCCTCTTAGAGTGAAATAGCCCCTATGAAAAGGAAAATAAAGTACATTCCAGGCAGTGAAAGCTTATGTGGGGTAGGATTGCATTGAGTTAAGGGGTAGATACTCTAGTGCCTCTCTTAGTGACATGACCACTATGAGAAGTAGGTGCTAGTTTTCATGTATGAGCTGGCCACCTGGAGAAAAGCAGGGTACTACCACCCTCCTTATATCGCATTAAGGATATTAAGTTGCAACAACTTCTATTTGTTCTGACAACAGGTCTTGGCTGGAGTCAGTGAGAAAGAGGCCACTACCACATCCTAGACCATGTGTCCTACCAGGTTGAAGGATGGGCTGGAACATATGACCTGGAAGTGAAAAGCTTTTATTGTCCTGTCTTATTTCTACTCTGTTTCATTAAGTTGTCTCAGCACAAGTTATATCTGCCCCGAATTCTGTAGAAGAGCTGCAGATCCAGGGTCACCTCTGTTCCCTATAAACATGATGAGGTTTTAAAACAACACCAAAAAAAAAGAAAATAAGAGAAACACACTTCAAAACCTGTGGCTTGTTCCACCTGTGGGTATGGTGATATTGAGACACTTGGCCAGGTACTATGCTTTGACATCACACTACTGCCCTCTTTTTGTTCTGCAATACCTTCTGCAGAAGTCGTGCTTTCTATAGGTCTTCCAGTAAGAACATCCTAACCAAGCGATCATCACAAAGCACATAGCAATCCAAGCCCACAGGCTTTCTATGGAGGTTAGGGACGATGCTCACAGCAGTGTTCTGCAGGTTATGGTCTGCAGTGGACCTGATACAGCCTCCTGGTGTTTCCTTGTCTCACCTGTGCTTCAGAAGAGATAAGCCGATGTCTGCTCTGACACACCAGGATGGCCAGTAGCTGTCCCACTGGTACAGGTGCAAAAGGGGCAGGACACTAACAAGCACAGCCAGGGATTTCAGCCCATATCCTGCATCCTGTGTATGTGTTCTTGAATGCTGATGCTCCAACTCTCAGTTGTGTATGATGGCACCCAGGCCATCCACACAGAAAGAAAAGTACCCTCATTAGCCAGACTGACTGAAGAAATCTTCCCTTTATCTTGGGCAATAAAATGATCATCAGAAGATTAATACTGACTGAGCTGATATTGGTTATCACATCTTCTTTCCAACCCCATCTTCACTTTGCCCCCTGCAGGACCCACCTTCAGGATCTCAAAGAAGTGACCCACAACATCCACTATGAGACCTACAGGGCCAAGCGGCTGAATGACAACGGAGGGCTGCCCCCCATGACTGTTGAGACAGAGGAAAACCACGAAAGTAACCTGTGAACAACCCATCTCCCCATCCCCCCCGCTGTCACCCGGTGTCTCTGGATACGACAACCCACCCCTGCTACCCTTGATTCTACCATGGGTCTATCTCTGAAGCATGTGGCACATCCTCTGTGTGCGTGAGAGGATGCGAGTGTTGAGTGCGTGCGTGTGTGCATGTGCCTACCTATGTACCAGAGAGGGACCAAAGGCGTGTCCCCTGTCCTTCCCAGAGTGTCCTCATTCTCGGTTTGTTTTTTGCACAGCGGACTGTCCGTCATCTTCTTTTCTCTCGTTTCTGTGTCTCAGCTGTGTGTCTTGCCTGGGGGAAATAGGGATGGGGGGAAGGATTTCTGGGAGCAGGAGGGCTTTGGAGGTGGGAGGTGTGGGGCATGCTGTGATTCTGTTTTTATCACTTGGAGATATGGCAAGGAGAGACTCCAGGAGAGATGGTGGAGTCAGTGCATGCAGCGTCTTCAAGTGATGGCGGCACAGCTTTCTCTTGGGTCCTTGGTGGGTGGGAAGGCAGCTGGTTGGTCTGAGGGCATGGTGGCCCAGCATTGTATCCTCATTTCTTGCTGTGGCTTGCCGAGGGGAAATGGCAGCTTGGAAGTGGATAGATGGGAGAAGTGACAGACTGACATGTTTTGTGGTTCAGAGGAAGTGATTGGTGGGAGGGGACAGAATTAATTCCTGGGCTGTAACATCTATTTGAGAAGCATAAAGGTGCTTGGGGGAAATAGCCAAATTTTCCAAAAGAAGCCAAACTTGGAGGAAAAGAATATGTTCCTGCTGCAGGGGGTGCATTTGCCCTGCCCAGCGCTAAGATCAAAAGCCATGCTTGTGGCACAGGCTTTTGATCCTGTGCAGACCAGACCAAGATGTCCTGAGGTCACCCCACCTCATCCCCCATTGCAGCAGTCTCTCTCCACCAGCACTGAGCAGGTCCTGGCCAAACCTTTCTCCCACAACATGGCCCCTCTGCTGTGGGAGCGCAGAGAAGACGGTGCCAAGGGGTGTCCCTGCCAGGGGCTCCCTCAGGGACAGCCCTACTCGACACGGGGCCTTCAGGATCTTGGAGGAATGCAAAGAGCCATGGGTGGGAGAAGCACTGGGCCAGGGTGTCTCCCTGGATCTCCACTAGTGGTGGGAACACAGGAGATACCTCCTCCACACTAAAACAGCTGCACTTGCTACTCCATCAGTCTCAGCCTGTGCTTCTCCTCTACCCTCCTACTGCTCTCCCAGCTTCCATGTCCTCCTCTCCTGTGCTTTTTTCCTCATTCCCTTTTAGCCCTCCATAGCTTGCTTCCTTCCTTTCTTTCCCTATCTCACTTTCTCTGCTCTTGACCCTTTCTGTCTCGCCTTCATTTCTCCAAGTGCTTTAATCTTCCTCTTCTCCAGGTTGTTTCCTCCCACTCCCTGTCCCAGCTCTCACACCTCTTCCTTATCAATGTGCTTTTGTGTCGGGTTGAGAAGCTGTTGGTTTACCTTCCCCTGGAGGGGACAGGGAGGGAAGGTAAAGACTCAGGAGTAGAAAGAGGCATAGTCTTTGCTGAAGACTATATGTTCGTGTCTAGCCAGTGTCAGCTCTTTTCTGGATGTCCCTTGGACAGGTAGAAAGTGTCAGGGCTGGTTGGGCAGAAGGTAGGAAGGGAGAAAATGACAGATGTCCTGATTTTGTCAGTCTCTGCCTGTCGCCTAGTGTGTCATGTGGATGGCAGGGGCTGTCACCTCCAGGACAATAGCTGGTTGCACTTAAAATGCATGTGCAGAACGCCATGGCACGGGACAGCAGTGGTGCAAGTAAAGGGAAGTGCAGTGGGTTTGGGATGGGGTCTTGGAAAGGCTGGCACAGGAGGGAGGAAGAAGTCCCAGCGAGGGAGTAGCAGGGGACGACTCAAGCCAGGGCTGAGGTTGGCTGACAGAGTTTACAGGGGCCAGGGCTGGGAATAGGGGGCTCCAAGCCTTAGCAAAACTGTCTAAGAGCATGTGTCCATCTTGTGGCTTTCTCTGGTGTTGTCACTGCAAAGCAAAGGTCTCTTCACTCTCGCTCCCCCCTGTCCACACTGATCACCCATTCTCAGCACTGCTAGGACATGAGGACCATACTGGCCCTTCACAGTCCTTTCACCACCCACGTTCATAGCTCCTGGTGTTCCTGTATGCAGCATGTGCATATAGTCTTGCACCAGGCCTCCTCGGCCCTGCAGAGAACAAAAGCCTCATCACCGGTGCCAGCAGCCGTACCATGGACCCTGCAGAAACCATCCTGCGATGCTGCTACCCATCCCTCCACCCACATTGGCCATCCACAGCCCAACACGGGGTCAAAGCCTCCTCCCAGCTTGTCTCCACCAGCCGGCCAGGCATGAGGTGTCTCCATCATCACCAGCTGCCAGAAGAATCTTCTCATCCTACTCTGCTGTGGCTGCTTCTACATAATATTGTAAACCCAGTGCCATAGGAAAGACTCCCCCAGGACTCCTCTTCTCCACTGCGCTGAAGTATGAAGCCACACTCCACCACCTTTAGCGGGGGCGCGCGGAGGCGTTCCCTGCACTTGCTTTCTCACACAGCTCCTTGGCAGCCACGCAACTGCTCTAGAGGAAGTCTCTTGCCGCCAGGCTGCATGACCCTGGGCTGCAGTATGGTCATTCCTACGACTTTTGGGCCCAAACAAGGGTTAATGCAGAGAGCCAATGCTGCCCTGCTTAATGAAAGCAAAGCAGACCCCACACAACAGAAGACAAGAGATTTTCCTTTGCCTCTAATGTGGACTACAAGGACAAGGCTGCGTGTTTTGCCCTATATGTTTAAGAATTTGTGTTTGTTTGTAATATGGTTTTTAAGCTCTGCTCTCTAAGTTCCTGTCAGATCACGGACTACTTCTAAAGGATCCATAAAAGCTCGCTGAGAAAAGCAAGCTCAGGTATTCCTCACTGCCATCCGCTCATCCAAATATCCTACCGATAACTGCGTATCTACCAGAAAGTCTACAAATGGCAAATTATCAAAAATTTCCCATGCTGCGCCAACAGCAGGAGATACTGCCGGGAAAAAGTCTCTGCCAATGGATAACCTGGGAAAAGCCTGAACGGATCCTAGCTCTCATGTACCACCAGCTGAGTCCCAGGATGACCACAGCCGGTCAGATGTTCCCCTCAGATGTGTCATCCCTTGAACGGTATCACAGGGGGGTAAATTTTACACCGGAGGTCCCCACTCAGTGCGCTCAGAGACTCAGAAACTCTTCACCACATAAGCCATTGACCAGAAGATTTTTGCAATGCATGGTAAATGCCAAAGGTCTTTTTTTTTTTTTTTTTTTTAAACAGTGGACAAATTCCATTTAGGCTAAGACGGTAAGGAAGACTGTGGCAGTGTGTCCATGCTGTCACCAGAGAGAGCAGGAAGAGCGAGCAGCGCTACGAGTAGGCACTAGTGTTTGTGATTAGTTGTGAGAAGTTAGTAAGTTAATTACGGTTCACCACGGTTCGTGAGCAGGCGCCTCGGGGGAAAGGCCGCTTCACCGGCACCTTTCCCACGCCAGCAGAGGCCCCGGGAAGCGGCGCTGCGAGGTGTACGCGCACGGAGGACATCAAAAACCGCGCTTCAGCCACACACCGGATCGGGGCGCGGGGTTGGGGGGGACCGGAAAGCGCCTTCCCCGGCC
>VWZL01004105.1:54549-69467 GCA_013396915.1 Stercorarius parasiticus
GGTGGTGTCGTCGTTCCCAACGGCGAGAGGTACCGGCGGGGCGAGGTGTTCCTCCTCACACTAGGGCCGGGGGTTGGCGGGGTCCGGCGGTGGGAGGGAGCTCGGCCTTGCTGGGGCGGCCCGGGGCCTGTGTTGTTAAAGAGCGCCGTCAGCGTTGGGACGGGTCGGGGCAGGCGGTGGGGAGCGGGCCTGGCTGGAGCCGACAGAGCTGCCCCGGCTCCACTGCTGAAGCTCCGGCGGCACTTCGTGCTGCTTCGGCGGGCGCCCTNGTTTGCTTTTTTTTATATCGCGCAGTTAGTGATGTCAGAGAGGCAGACACCACTTAAGGTAGGAGTCTGAGTCACTAGAATTCAAATTAAGGAGAACTTCTTGTCAGAGGCGAGGCCTGAGCAGAGCGGGCCCCCTCCTTGGCGCAGGAGGAGCGTCTCTCTTCGTGGAATCACAACCAGCGGCTGGACTCCAGCCCTCGCCCCGAGTGGGGATTGACAGACCGGCTTGGCAGGCCTCAGCTTCGCTTCGATGGTGTTTGGGTGCTCGTGGCATCCCAGCCTTGCCTAGAGAAATCCTCAAAAACAGAGGCCCAGTAAAGGATTGTCAAGTTGGTTTGGGCGTGGTAAACTATAGGAAAAATTACTTTTCAAAAATATACTCCAAATAATGTTGAGTTAGTAACTGACTACTACTGCTTCAGTCAGGGAAGTCCTTTGACATGTAGAGCTTTTGCTGCTTTAAAGGTGATCGCAGTATCCTTAACCGCAAGCCATTCTTCAAGGTGCTGCTTAGTCACAGGTAGGTACTCTGCAGGGTGCACAGCCCTCCCATGACAGGGTGGCTATGCAGGTGCAGACCAGTTCAGCAGCCTAATTATGCCCAGTGGTGGTGGCTGCCTGTTATTTCCTTGTGCGAGTAGCTGGGAAGGCGTAAACATTAAAGGGGCTATATAGAAATTCTTCCCAATGGGGCAAATGATGTGAAATGCTGCTACAGGACATGGTTGAGGAAATGTTCTGGTAAGATCCAAGCTGTTGAGGAGCTGGTTTTATTTAGCTTAGAAGAAGTGTTTTCCTTCTGCATCTTAGAAATGGAAAGAGCTCTGCCGCCTCATAGGTCTGTCCCTCCCAGCCAGTCTGAGAATATGCATCTAGCTCAACTATGAAGTAATGTCCCAGTAGAATTTCTTGGTCAGTTTGGTTTTTTCTCATTAAAGCTAGACTTTTTAGTGTCTTCCTCCTTGGATAGCTGCATTTTCAGATTCATCTATACTGTTACGTTTTTCTCTTACCTAAAGAGCACATAACCTGAAACTACAGGGCTTTTGGTTGTTTTCCCATACGGTGGCCCTGCTGATTCCTCCCTTCCCCCAGTAATTTTGCAATTTCCTGAGTCCTGACTTGATCTGGCTTCTACCCTAAGCTGATCAGAATACATAAGATTACTTTAGATCTGTCCTCTTCAGGCTTGTGTTGGGTTAGGGTTTTGTGTTTTCTTTTTACATGCTCTTGAACCATAAAATGCCTTGGATTCTGCCACTGTAACACACTGCAAGCTTGTCACACACAAGGCTTTTTTATTTATTCTGCAAATTTTCTTACTAGGTAGTATGTTTAGGATCTGCCCTGTAGATTCAGTGTCACGCTTTCCCAAGTTGACTCTTTAATTTTTCCTGAAAATACATGTAATTTTTCAGGCACCTCCATATCCATGATCCTGCAGCGTTTACAGTACTCATCTGACTTTATGTCATTAGCAAACTTTGCTAATGTCCCCCTAGATATCCAACAATAATAACCTTATTGTTGATATTACTGGCTCCTGGTTTTGTTCCTTAGCATGGTGCTGTTTATTACAAATATTTACTTAAGTCATGTGAAGCAAGGTCAGCAGTGAGGGTATCAGTTGAAGCAGCTTCCTTGGTTTGCACAGTGGGTGTGGTGTTACAGCAGTGCTGCTCTCCTGTGATGGCCGGTCATGGATTTGAGCATGGACTGGGAGAGAGAGGGGCTTGCTCTGAGATGATACCTTGGCCTTAAGGGGGTGCTCTCATGCACCTCCACCTTTTCTGTGTCCTGGCCTTTGGGCTGAGACTCTTCTCATGTGGAGAGGGGAATTCCTCAGCCTGATGTTTTTTGAAAGAGAAACTGTAATTTAAAACTTCCCTTTGTAGAGCAGGAGCAGGGGTTGTAACAGGTGAGAGTATGAATTCTTCCACTCTGCATAAATCATCCCTCTCCATTGAAAGGAAAAAAGACAGGGCCCACATCAGAACTGATTTTTTTGGCATAGTATTCAGAGTTTCTGGTGTGCTGTCTCCCTTCTGTGTCATGGGGGTGTGTGTCAGAGCTGTTACTGAGTTTCTCTCTCCAATTTGTCTGATTTCCTTCCTCAGTGTTCTCAAACAGTGTAAAGATGTGGAGCTCTCCTTCAGTGACGTGACAGGCAAGCCTGAAGCCTTCAAAGGCACCAAGAAAGGGATGTTGTATCTCACCCCTTACAGGGTAAGTCTGATGCCAGCAGAGCTTCTGCTTTCTTAAGGGATCTTGTAGACTTTAAACCAGAAACCTAGTTGGTGATAGAAGAAGTGATTTTTGTTATAGGATGAACGACTGAGAGTCCTAGGTTGGAGAAGGGAAGGTGGAAATAGGATAGTTCATGCCTGTATCACAATCCCAGTTCCCTACAAAGGCACATGTGGTCCTAGAAATCACTGTCTAAAGAATGTATTTCATATAATGTCTCAGTCAATATTATTTTCTTTGAAAACTGTCATAGCTTATCCTTAAAAAGCAGAACAGTAAAACTCAGTAAACGCGCATGTATGTTTTGAGTGATATATTATTTTGCAACATACATGCTTCCGGCAAGTGAGCCATGTGCCATAAAATCCCGCAATGTTAAGCTGTGAAGTAACACAATGCATACTGATACTAGGAGTTAAGTTACCCTTTTTTTTGAATGCTGCTACAACTAGAACTCTGTGACCACTCCTTATATCTAAGTAATTCAGAGGTATTCCCTCCTGTCTTGCAGATGATCTTTGTGTCGAAGGGCAAGGATCCTATGCTGTCTTTCATGATGCCGTTTTATTTGGTGAAAGGATGCTCAATCGAGCAGCCTGTTTTCTCTGCCAATTACATCAAAGGACAGATTCAGGCCGAGGCAGGAGGTATGTGCCCGTCCTTTGTAGACTGAGCTTTTCACAAGTGTCACAAGTCCTTTTCTGCTGAACATCAGATAGATGGCTTACGGGCACAGCAAAGACGGGCAGAGTAGCTGTGGCAGTATAGCTAGCACGTCCACCCTGAGGTAACTTTTGTCTTCTGAACTTAAGGCACTGCTTCTGTGTTACTTTCTGCCCCCAAAGCTGGTAACTGATTTTCACTGAATGACTCGTTTAATTCTGTAACTTCTGTCTTGCTGTCTGTGTCATGTTTACTCTCTTTCCATGTGTGCTTGTTTTCCCCTGTCTTTGACCTGAAAGAGTAGGTAAGTGACCAAGTCACCCCTTGGTGGTATTGATAGAGAGAATTAGCAACCACTTTTGCTTTCTGGAGGTCAGTAGCCGCTTGCCGACTTGGGTACGTTTGCGTGCATCTCGGATGCTGCTGTATATCATTGATATAGCTTTGTTCCCAGTTTGATGATGAAACTGAAGTAAGACTTAGTCATGGACATGACCAAACATGAGGAATTGCAGAAGATAAACAGGGATTAAAAACAAAGCTTCTGATGCAAATTTCTTCCATCTTCAGCCTTAGAATTAGTTTATGTGCATTGTGATGGCATCTGGAGAGCTTATGCTTTTGCTTTCTGTTCTTAATAATGTTTTAAAGTGACCGGGTTCTCTAAGGATTGTGGATCAGCCCACTTTATTGGGCTGAAATCATACAAAGACAGTGCTTTTAAAGAGGTGAATCTCCAAGGGGATGACTTTATCCATGGTGAATTGCTTTGTTATGTTTCTGTACTTTATTTCTACATTGTCCCCAAGAGACTGTCTTTTACTAATTTCGTTGTTAGACAGGGAAGATAAACCTTATTTTATGAAATCTTTTATTTAAATAACATATTTTTTTTCTAAAAAACACCAAAAAACCGAAGCATCCCCCCAAAGAAAACCCCAAACAAACAAGAAAAAAAGCACCTACAAAACAAAGTACTCTTACTGATCTTGCAATATCATCGCCTACTTGATTTTTTTCTGAAAAATTGCTGTTGTACCTAAGCGTTTATAATCTGTCTGAGCTTCTGTGGGTCCAAGAGATTAAAATGTTGCATCTGATTTAAATCCTAGCTTGAGTTGCAGATCCTGATCTGTGGTCCAATGGGGTCAGCAATAAAACTTCGTTTGAGGGCTTTCAAATTAAAATCCTCAGTGAATTAAGTGTTCTTTCTTTATACTGTGTTCATTATTAGGTTCTATTAAACCTTTCAGGAAGAACAAACCACCTAGTATGTAGAGTAGGCTGCTTCTACGTAACTGTAGAGGGGATTGACTTTTAAAGGGTAAAGAAATAAATTCCTGATCTTCTTGAGATACTGTTTTGGGGGACATCCGGTAGCAACCCCATGATTCTTTCCCCCTGGTAGTAGGACACAAAATAGTCTTGAAATAAGAAAGGAAAAAAAAGATAATTGGAGTATTACCTGTTTTGCTGTCGTGACTGCTACTGAGGAGGTTAATAGTCTGTTTCAATTTTAATTCTCTCTTTCCTAGGTGGCTGGGAAGGGCAGGGGACATTTAAACTGACTTTCAACAGTGGAGGAGCCATTGAGTTTGGACAGCTGATGTTCAAAGCTGCCTCTAATGGTAAGAGCTCTGCAGAGCCTGCAGTTCCCCCCATGGCTGGCTGGGCTAGTAGAGAATAGTGCTCTTTTTGAACTTCATGGGAAGAAGGGTACCCTATGCACTTTTCCACAGCAATGCATTTTTTTCTCTTTCCAGGGGAAGTTTTGTTTTTCCTTCCACTCTTTTTTCTTCATTTCCCTTCAGTGCTTTGTGCAATGGAATATTTTGGGGGTTGTGCTTCTAAGGTGGACCACCTTTTTCTACAGAACGTTATTCGTCCTAGAATAAAGTTGAAATATGTGATGGTGAAAAATTGATTCGCTTACCTACCCTCAGCTCAGTTCTATAATACAGGAGTAAGATGGGGGAAGTTAACGTGCGCATTCGGAGAGGGGAAAAAATAAATTTAAAAAAAACAACTTCTATTTAAAACTTTCAAATGTACATTTTCTTTTTTTCTGATAAGAAAGCTTTCTTTTTAAAGAAATGTGCGTTTAAAAGCGTACTTTTTTTTTCCTGATAAGAAAGTTTAAAAGGAAGGAAAAATCACCCTACTGATCCTTGCTTTAGAATGGTCTTTTCTTCCAGCAGTGGGAGCTCTTTGATGGGACTGGTGCCAAGTATTTTTGCAGATGGTTCCCTTTAGCACCCTGTGAACTTGCAGTGAGGAGACTAATGTTTTTCAAGCGCAGTACTATGCCAGGATTGTTTAGTGAATTTAGATGAAGGGAAATAGTGCTGCACGAACAGGACTGTTTTATTTTATATGTTCAGTTGTAACAAAAGGATATCTGGCTTACTAAACATGTGCTTCTTAGCTTCCAGTGGTGTTCCTCTCCAGAACCCTGGCTATGGCTATACACCTGTTCCCGGAGGGTATGCACCCCCCCCACCTGCTCCCGGGGGTTATTCACCTGCGCCGGGGGGCTATGCTGCTCCTCCACCACTGAATGGACCATATCCTTATGCACCACCTCCGATGAGCGCCTACGGACCAGCTCCACAGCCCATGGGATATCCGTATGCCCAGACTCCAGGTTTGGAAGTTGTGTAATGATGACTGGCAGGGTGTGTTTGGTGTTAGTTGTAAAGAAATCACAATAGTATGACGAGGGTTATTGTAGTTTTGTCTCCTTCAAGGATCCTTGTCCTTGCAAAAATCTGTCTTGTGCTTTTGATCATACCCATGTATGTCTACAGTTGCAGCTGGATGGGAGATGAAAATGTGGTTTGTCAATTTTGCTGCTGCTTGGCAGATAATTGTTTGCCTGCTGGCATGCTGGGCGTTAGCAAAATGTCAAATCCCTCCTGTCTGCACCTCTGCCAAGGCCACAGAGCTTCCCTCACTGCTGCTCTTGTCCAGAGCAAACGTGCTGCTGGGCCTGTGAGCTCTCTTCCCCTCTGTCTCATTGCTACAGTCCAAAGCATCAATCCGGTGTCATCTTTTTCAGGTATTTACCCACCACTTCCAAACATGAACCCCGTGTATGTGCCACCTCCTCCCCCCTACTCCGGGCCATCTCCTGCAGGACCCTCAGCCCCCTCAGCTCCCCCAGCTTGGGGGAGCCCAGGGATGCCAGGTAAATGGGACTGGGGGGCTGCCAGGGTCTGGGTGAAAAAGGGTGCTTGGGGGCTTGGGCTGTGAGTGGCATTGTGGGCACAGCGTGGGGTGGGGAAGTTGTTGCAGGAGGTCAAAGTCATCTTGATCTATTACTTGAGATAGCAGAGTATGGGGGGAGCTGCTCAGCTCTGCACTGCACAGTTTGTGGTCAGCTCTAGCCAACCTACAGCTTTCCTGAACTGCTCTGAGTTCAAACCCAGCTTGCTGCAATTACTGCTAGCTGTTTGGATGCTTGTTGACTCCTCAAAAGAGCTGTGACTGGGGAGAAGGCTCTGGGACTTGGTCCACTGCCTAAGGCATGTGAAATGGCTTCTTCTCTTTCCTTTCTAGGGGGCAGTAAGGCCATGGAAGCCGCTTCCAGTGCATATTACAACCCTGCTAACCCACACAATGTGTACATGCCCATGGTGAGTACTGCACCTGTGGCCTGTGTGTGCCTGCTCCCTCTTCCGTCACTAGCAGAGATAGTGGCTTGCTTTCCTAGCAAAGCCTAGCATGCCTTCATCTTGAACATGCACAGAAAGGACGCATTTTCCTGGGAGGTGTGGGTGATAGTGCGATGAGGAAGGCTTGTTAAATCCTCAGTCGGGAAAGGAGGAGGGCCTGAAGATTCACCCAATAACAGCCATTCAGTACAACAGAAGCTCTCTGCTTTTCTTGGGCCTGAAGGTGGGAAGAGTGGGACACTGAAGGATGAGAGCACGAGGGTTTCATTTTCACTTTTTTCTGGGCTGCATGGAGATGAGGAGGTCTCCTAAAGTTCAGTCAGTAGCAGCCGGTAGGTAGGCTGTAGCCTACATCTGGTATGTGACAGCCAGTCTGCCTGTGCCCTTCACTGCCTCGCGTGGCTTTGTGGTGGGCGGGACACCGATGGAGCAGCAAAGCTGGCCCTCAGCCCGGGGACTTGCTGTCTGCTGGGTCAGGGCTATGAACATCAACAGAGACAAAACCCTGGAAGTTAGGGGAGGATGGGGATTAAAACAGATTAAGTGGCCTGTTATTTGCAATAGACCATTTGTTACCTGTTTTTGAGAGGACCTTCGCTAGAAAACATTATGAGAGGTAGCATGTATTCTGGAGCATTACTGATAGTAGAGGGGAATGGTCTGGTGAAATGCCAGCTTAAAACACAGCACTCAGCTCTATCTGTAGCTCCCTGAAGAGCAGTCATTTCTTGTAAGCCAAGCCTGGGAAGAGTTCATCATAAAATCAGCAGGGTTGTTGACTCTACTGTATCTCCTTCCAGGATCAGCCACCTCCTTATGCACCTCCTGAGGATAAGAAGAACAACTAACAGAAGGAAATTGCAACGAGCCTCCCACTCTCTCTCTCTCCCTGAAAACAACTTGGCTGTTACTACCCCTCGGGTTAGCATATCTCTAGGTCTCTTGGTATATACACAATATACGTAGTGCTGGGCAGGGGAGCGCCTGCCCTCCTTAAACGTAAAGTCAGTGGCAATACAAGGTGGAACAACAGCACTTTCATGCTTATTTGCTTTATCTCATGGGGTTGAAGCACTAACCTTTTGCTCTGCCCTTGGCTTAAGGAGAGAGATGGACTTCTTAAACTGGCAGTAGACCACATCACTAATCTAGGACTAAAATATGAAGGCTCTGGGATCTTGGAGTAAAACTACTTGGAATGCCAAATTTTTTACTTCTTCTGAAGCACCATCCAAGAGGAAAGGTATAGAGAGCCCCGAGGTTCCTTGCATAGACTCTTGGGTGCCCCAGAAAGGTGTTAAATTTCCTTAAATTCTGGCACAGTTCAGCGTGAGGTGGGACTCTGCAAATCCTGTATCATGCTGGAAACGTGTTTCATCTCCTGGATTAACAGTCATGGTGTGACGAACTTGGGAAGTGCATCCTAAGAGACACTGAAGCATTTGGCTGCGCAAGAAGGAAGGGGGCGGGCCCCAGTCAGCCTGCCTTGGTAGACCTTGAACAGAAAAGCAAACAAAGGTGTGCCTGCGGGGCAGCGTGCTGATACTGGCAGGCATGTGAATCAGTCTTCCTTTCCCTCTCCTAGAAGCAGGTCCCGTATCTGTGCAGTGATGCTGTGTCAAACAGCCGTTCTTCACGCGTAATAGAGTCAAGTGCTGTGCAGAAGGCTGCTTGCCTTGGAGCAAAATACGTTCCATTAGGAAGATGACCTGGCACTAGCCTTGTCAGGAGACAGGTCCTGCAGCCCTCCGCTGAGCAAGCTTGTGCTGCGTGATAGCCCCACAGGGGAAAACCAGCCTTCATCTCATCTTTGGGCTGCTACAGCCTGCATCTGAGCAGCGTGGGAGGGTGGGCACCGTAAAACCAGAGTTGGGTTGCTCAGGGGTGCAGTGCCCTCTCTCAGCTGGGAACCACTGTCTGGTGTGGATGTTCCTCATGCTCAGCTCCCTTGCAGAGACCGGCTGCTCAGCCACAACCTTTCCTTCTTCCTTAGGACATAGTGCCATTAAACCTGCTCTGAAGAGAGTCTCTGGTAGTCTGGTTGGAGACCTTTGTGATCCTTTATGTATGGGGTTATTGTACTTCTTCCTACAGCCTTCCTACCTTCACAGTGAAGGGGAAGGAGTGCTTTCCCTCTTACTTCCCTGTTTGCCAGGGCTCTCCTGTAAGTCAGGCTTGCGTGACTTGCAAGTGTGAATTCCTAAAGCAGCCCTATATGGGGGGGGGAAAGTAAATTTCCTTATCTATAAACACCTAAGTCTGACTTAGAGATATTCTAATAACTCTGTATTTAAAAAAAAAAAAAAAAACAAACATGAATGTTTATAACTTTTTGAATTGCACTTTAATACAGGAGTGTTGATACCTTTAGCTGCGTGTTCACTGGTGTGTGTGTGTGTAGGCTGGAACAAACAACAGCCACTGGTGGTGTTCCCTTGGGTTGGCTGGGGGACGGTCCCTCCCTCCCTGGTGTGTGGCGAAGCTGGATCTGGAATTGAGTAACTGGAGGGAGAGAAGATAATAGGGCTCATCCTCTTGCTGCCTGGGGAGGGTGAAAGGCTGGTTTGTGCCTTTGCTCTTGCCCAGATATCCAGAACTGGCATGTGTTCATGTCCTTGGAGCAGGCACAACACTGCATTTAGCAGGGGACGTGTCACCACCCTGCTACTCACTATGGCTGTGTTTGTAGCACCTCTCCTATGTATATTTACTGCCAGAAGGAAGGCCTGTCTTTAAGAGGAATTCCTTGCTAGCCAGTGGGGGAAGAATAAATACGTGGTAAAGGAAAATGGCACTTAACTGTGGACTGTAAAATCTGTTTCCCCTTGTGCCAAGGAAAGCCATTGCCCAGCTGAACATGATGGAACTACTGGAAAGCCCTTTCCTACTCTGCATCAGTCCCATCTCTGACAGGAAACCAGTTCTATTTCTTAGCATAGTTGTTCTTGTCTTGAGTTAGTGACCCTGTAATCCTATATTAACCAAGTAGCTATAGCTAACGACACTGAATAAACATGCAACAGAGAGCCTGTGACCTGCTTCCCTTTTATTTCAATTAATTTGTCTCAATCGCTCCTCAAGAACAAAGCCAGCTCCTGTATACAGGCATGACATGCACTCCTCCTTCCCTGTTAGCACTGCAAGCATCGTGTTTGGTATCTTGCTGCTGCACTTGAAGGAAATTTCCAGAAGTGGCCAGAATGAGCTCTCTGGTCCTGCAGGAACCCTCCAGCATCTAAATAGAAAGGGGAAACTTTTTTTTCCCCTTTTTTTTTTCCTATTTTAAAATACAGTATCTCCCCAATCTGAGGCTTAATCTTGTGTCAGTCTCCCTGTGCTGCAGTCTTCATGAATGCTGCACCCCTCTCTGCGGCAGTTGAGGTAGGCCATGTCTCGCCTAAAACTCCTCCCTAGGATGTGCGTTGTACGAAGGTGAAGCAGTTGAGGTCTCTACAGTCTGTTCCGCCACTCCCTCCACAGAGCTGTGGATGTAAGTGCCCCTGGGAGAAGGAGGAGCCTTTCCCTGAGAATCCCTGAGTGTTCAGCCCACTGGAGGAGAGCCGAGCCCCCTTTTAGCAGGAATTTCCTGCTAGAGCAAGAACACGATGCAGCTTGCAGCTCGGAGGCACCTGTGACCATCTCCCAGCTCAAAAAAGACAACCTCAACCACGCATTGGCATCTTCCTGACACCACTCATGCACAACGCACTACAGCTCTGCAGTTTTTGGTGCTGTACCACAGCAAGGCTGCCGGGGTTGGGCGTGGCCAATGGAGTTTTGTGCTCTGCTCTTACTGTAAACTGGTACCAGAGGGACTTTAATCCAATGCTAGCATGCCTGCCAGGCTGGAGTAGTGCTGGCCTCCAGGATCCTGGCAGCAGGGCCAGGCCTGCAAGCAAAGCATCTCTGCGCAGGACCATCATGCCTCTAGGAGCTCTTGGTCACAGGGAAGGTTCATGGGAAGGGTTGCAGCCCTATTGATAGCCCCTAACTCTAAGCCAAGCTGATTATAGCAAAGGAAAGGTGACCAGGTCGAGGCTAATGCCATCACACAGGGGAGGGGACAGGGGGGTGGTCACTACCCTAGAAGACACTAAAGCATCTGAAGCCTTTCTACAAGTATAAACAGGCCCTGCAGCGGTCAGTGGTACCCAGCTCAAAGAGGTGAAGTGCACAGGCATCAGCGCTGACAAACTCCAACAGCGGCTGGACTCTGCTTGTATGGCATCTTCCACAGGAGGATCTCAAAGGGCTTTGCAGTCACGCTCCGCACATGCTTCAGAGGTGGGTAACAACAATTCCTGCTTTATGCAGACTGAGTAAACATCATCAAGCCGGTACCAGAGGGAATGGTCACTCCCCAGCAGCGCTGGGCACGCCAGTGAAAGGCACTTGTGCAGTGAAGAGCCACGTGCCCCAGGGTCTCGCAGCTCACCCCGGCACTGACCCACACCCCCCTCTGCTGAGCCTCGTCACAGGAGGACCGGGCGGAAACCCGCGCCGGGGGCTTGCTGTCTGACAACGTGCCAGGGCTGTGCCGGGAGCCCCATGGGGGAGAGATACCACATCACCACCCCCGTGGGGTTAATAACGACCGAGAAGCTGTCTTCCGTCTTTAAGCCACTGATGATCTTCCCGCTGTACACATCTTGTACCTGGAAGACAGAGATGGTGGCTACCAGGATTTCCACAGACCTTTCATCTTGAGGTCCAGCCGCGGTCACTGACTTGGCATGGCGGGACAGGACACAGCAGTGGGCAACAGGGGGGTGACCCAACGGGTGCTTGCCCCTTTGTCCTGGAGGCAGGGAGTGGGAGTCCTCCCCAAAATGCAAACGGTGTCAAAGCGGGAAGCTGGGAAGAGTGGGATCCAGGTGCTGTGGGGATGCCCCACCATGCAGCGTGCCAATGGGGCTCACCTCATACACGGCATCCTCAGGGAAGTGGAGCTTGGCCAGGCTGGTGGTGTAGACAAAGGGCATATCTGTCCTCCGGCTGAAGAAGACAAGGGCGCTGGCGGCCTGGGACAGCGGGCGCAGGAACACCTCAATGTGGGATTTCTCCTAGGGGTGGGGATGGGTGGTGAGGCAGAGCTTCTGGGACCAGTGCTGGCCCATAACTTCTGTCCTTGCCCTGCAGGGCTGCTATGCCAGCAGGTCCCCAGCTCCCACAGCTGTCCTGCTCATGTTTCTCTGCATCGCTTCCCTCTCCCTCCTTATTGTCACGCCCCGTGCTGCTCCTGCCTGCTCTCCCCACTGTGTCTGCCTTCCCCCTAACCTTAACAATCCTGCGCCCCTGGATTCCCAGGGGGTCCTGGTTGATCTGGATCATCAGGCGGTTCTGCAGGATCTCCTTGGCGCTTGGGGAGATGGTGCGAAGATCCGTGGACATGAGGAGTGGAGCTGCCATCACCGTCCACAAGGCCATTTGGGAGCGTGACTGCTCATAGCTAAGGCCAAAGTTTCCAATGATGAGCTGGAGGGGAGACGGCGAAGAGATGGGAGAGGCAGAAAAGGGTTAGGAACTTGTCTGCTTGTCACCCTTGGTGATGCTGCAGCTTGCTGGGAGGAAGCACGCATGGGAAACCTTACATGCACTTTTGCTTCCCCTCGAGCAGCCTACCAGTGCCAGGAGATCCCACCCCTGCTAGGTGCTGAGCCACCAGCACACATTCAAACGCGCTCCCTAAAACCCTTCGCTTCACCACTGTCCTCCCCCCAGGCTGTGCAGGGAAGGACAAGAACACCTGGACTACTCAACAGGTATACTTGGGCAGTGAAGGCTTTGTTGCAACCTTCTCCCTGCACCCAGAAGGGGATCCCCAGAGACCCCCATCCCTGGCCAAGGTCAGTGCACCCACCACCCAGCCGCACCATGTCTGGGTCATTCCAGTGGCCGGGGCCAGCCACTGGCTGCAGCACATCCTGGTTTGCGAAGAACCAGTCCAGGATGGAAAGCACGCTGTCCCAGGAGTCCTGGATGTCATCATAGTTACGCCACAGGTTGCAGACCTCTGCCAGGATGGTGTAGTTCACCTGGAGAGGAGCACAGGGTCAGGCAGGAGGGAGAAAGGACGGGGTCTGCGAGCTGGGGTAGAAGGGGCAGCCAGACTTGTTAAGAGCTACAGCGTCCAGAAGGTGGTTGCAAGGCAGAGGGAACTGGAGAAGGGCAACATCACATAATGAAAGAGGACAAAGTCAGATCCCAACATGACTGGGCACATCCCAGTATAATAGGATGTCTGGCAAAAAAACCACACAGGTAAGGGGGAATTATGATCAACTGGAAGAATGAGGGCAGCTTGGTATTGACTCAGAAGGTGAAAGAGGAAATATAAACGTGCTCAATTCTCAAGAAATGTTACCAGGAGGAATATCCTCTTTCAAGCACCTAAACCAGACAGGACCGTCCTCTGAAGAATGAACTGTTGGGATCAACCCCATATCAGCTGAGTGGGGTGGAGAGGGCCTTCTTCCCCCAGACTCCCATCACCTAGCCATGCTGGGAACCCCCAGTGTCCCCAGATGCCTGGCAGGGAGTCCATGTGCCCTCCGCGGACCTGCGGCCCCACCCTACCAGGGGCAGAGCAATAAGCGGGGTGTAGCACCCAGCTCCTGCAGCTCCAACAAGAAATCCTCCAGGGCACAGGGGACAGGAGAAACAGCCATCAAATGGGACAACCCTCACCTTGGGGGGGAGCCCCCCCTGATACGCTGGCCAGCTGCAGGAGTAGACGATGGGGCGGCCTGTGGCGTTCAAGGCCCTTGCCATTTCTGGGTAGCCTTCGGGAGAGAAGATGACAAATGGTGAAGGAGACAGCTGGCAGCAGCCTGCGTCCCAGCCCGCCCCGTCAAGGGGACCCCAGGCCAGCCTGGCCTCCCGCCTTACACTGGCTCTAGGGCACCCAAACTCCCTCCTCTTTGCCTAAGAGCTGCAACAGGAGACGTGAGGGAAGAGCTGAAGCTGGCCAAGCATTTCTGCGGACGGCCAGCCGCCCTGACCGAAGCAGAGCGGGGAGAAAACGCCAGCCAGCCAGGGAGCCTTTACCCTTTGCCTGCTCTTCTCCCGACGAGTAGCACCCATCCAGCTTCAGCATGTCCACACCCCACTCCGCAAAGGTCTGGGCATCCTGCTCCACGCGATCCAGTGTGGTGCCCGGGTAGCCCCCACAGGTGAGGATGCCCAGGTCGCCATAAATGCCCAGCTTCAGGCCCCGGGCATGGACCTGCGAGGAGAGGCAAGCTGCAAGGAGGGGACGAGGGGGGTCCAAGGTGCCTCCCAGGGACCAGGCTCCTCCATCCCCTCCCAGCCTTCCAACCACGGTGGTGTGGGGACACAGAGACCCCCCACCATCCCCAGTGGGCACTCACGTAGTCAGCCAGGGCCTTAATCCCCCTGGGAAACCTCTCGGGGTCGGGAACCAGCCGTCCCGCTGTGTCCCGCTGCTTGGCTGACCAGCAGTCGTCGATGTTGATGTACTTGTAGCCCAGGTCCCTCCAGCCATCCTCCGCCAGGCGGTCTGCCATCTCGTAGAAGAGTGTCTCACTGTGGGTCAGGGGGACGGGGACGCGGCAGGCTGAGCCTCTGTGAGCTCTGTGCCCCACCGGCTGCAAGCAGCCGGCAGGACTTTGGGGCTAACAAGAGCTCTGGAGAGTCAGCCACTGCAGCGCTGGCCTGGGCCATACGGGGGGGTCCCTAAAGCTCCCGTTTAAACCCCATTCATGGATTTCAGTGAGGGGAAGCGTTTCCCCAACACCCCGCAAAGCCCGGCCACATCCTTCAGCGCCAGGGGCTCTCCAGCCCCAGATCCGGGGTGCTTCAGCCCCCCGCCTCCCATGCAGCCATGCTCCCCGAGATCCCACTGCTGCAGGGCCCGTCCCACGGACACAGACGGTGCCAGAACCGCTCCGGGCCTGATGCCCGACCCGACCATCCACCCTCTCCCTCCCTGGCATCACCCATCCACCCAGGGCAGACCCCGAACACCAGCTCGGTGTTTCTGAGCAGGGTCCCTCGGGCAGGGGACACACGGGACAAGCCCTCCTTGCAGGGAGGGGGGGAGGCC